>PVHO010009594.1:0-83650 GCA_004024885.1 Saguinus imperator
CCCCACCCAACAACAGTCAGTATAGAGCACCCTACCCAGCAACAGTCACTATAGAGCACCCCATGCAACAACAGTCACTATAGAGCACCCAACCAATAAGGGTCACTATAGAACACTCTATCCAGCAACAGTCATTAGAGAGGACCGTACTGAACAACAGTCACTACAGAGAACCTTACCCAACAACACTCACTGTAGAGCACTCCACACAACAACAGTCACCTGTAGAGCACTCTACCCAGCAACACTCACTATACAGCACTGTGCCAAACAGCAGTCAATATAGAGCACTTTGCACAACAACAGCAATAAAAACACACTCCACCCAACATCAGTCACCTAGAGAGCACCTACCCAACAAAAGTCATTATAGAGAACTCTAACCAACAACACTTACAATAAAGTACCACATCCAACAACAGTCACTGTAACCACCCTACCCAACAGTCACTGTAGAGCACCTACTCAACAACAGTCACTGAATAGCACCTACCCAACAAGAGACATTATAGAGCACACTATCCAGCCACAATCACTGCAGACCACCCTGCTCAGCAACAGTCAATATAGTGCACTCTACCCAACAACAATTATAGACCACTCTACCCAACAACAGTGACTATAGATCACCCTACCCAAAAACAGTCAATATAGAGCTGCCTACCCAACAAGAGTTAGTATAAATAACCTACCCAAAAATTGTCATGAAAGAGCACTCTAGGGTACAAGAGTCACTATAGTGCACTCAACCCAACAACAGTTACTATAGAGCACCGTACTCAACAACACTGACTATGAGCACCTTACCTAACAACATTTTTTATAGAGCACATACCCAACAGTCAGTATAAAGCATCCTACCCAACAACAGTCATTATGGAGCACTCAACCCAACAATAGTCACTATAGAGCACTCTACACAACAACAGTCACTATAGAGAAATCCACAAAATAACAATCACATATAGATCTATCTATCCAACAACAGTCACTATAGTGCACTCTACCCAACAAGAGTTAGTATAGACAACCGTACTCAAAAACAGTTACATATGAGCACCCTGCCAAACAAGTCACTATAGAGCTGCTATTCAACAACAGTAATTGTTGAGCACCTACTCAAAAACAGTCACTATAGAGCACCCTATCAAGCAAGTCATTATAAAGCACCTACCCAACAACAGTCAGTATAGTGTACTCTACCCAGCAACAGTCAGTATAGAGTAACACACCCAAGAACAGTCACTATAGAGAACCCTACCCAACAATAGTCAATATAGAGACCCTACCAACAACTGTCCCTATAGAGCACTGTACCATGCAAGTCACTACATGGCATTCTACACAACAACAGTCACTATATAGCAGTCTACCAACAATTAAAACTATAGGGCATTCTACACAACAAGGGTCACTGTAGAACACCTACCTAACAACAGTCACTATAGAGCACCTACCCAACAACAGTTACTATAGAGAACCTACACAACAAGTCACTATAGAGCACTTATCCTACAACATTCAGTACAAAGTACTCTACCATGAAAGTCACTATACAGCACCATATCCAAAAACAATCACTATAAATCACCTACCCAAAAAAGTAACTATAGAGTGCCTACTCAACAACATTCATTATAGAGCACCCTAACAAACAGCATTTAATACAGAGCACCCTATTCAACAACAGTCAGTATAGAGCCCTCTACCCAAAAACAATCACTATAGAGCACTCTAATAAACAACAGTCACTATAGAGCAACCTACACAGCAACAGTCAGTATAGAGCACTCCACCCAACAACTGTCACTATAGAGTACCTACCAAACAACAATCACTATAGAGCACTCTATCCAATATCAGTCACTATAGATTACCTTACCCAGAAAAAAATTACTATAGAGCATGCTATGCAACAGCAGTCACATTGGAAAATTTCACCCAACAACAGTCACTATACAGTACCCTTCCCAATAACAGTCATTATAGAGTACATGCCCAACAGCAGTCACTATAAAGGAACCACCCATTAACAGTCACTTTAAAGCACCCTACCCAACAACAGACAGTATAGATCATCTACCCAACAACACTCACTCTAGAACACCCGACCCAAAATCAGTCACTCTAGAGCACCTAACCAACAAGTTACTACAGAGGATTCTACCCAAAACCAATCATTATAGAGCACTCTGCCAACCAAAAGTAATTATAGAACACCCTACCCAGCATAAGTCACTATAGAGCACCCTACCCAACAACAGTCACTATAGAGCATTCTACCAAATACAGTCACTATTGAGAATACTATGAAACAAAAGTCACTATAGAGCACTTACCCAACAATTGTTACTGCAGGGCACCCTAGCCAACCACAGTCAGTATAGAGCACCCAACTCAATAACAGTCACTATAGAGCACCCCACCCAACAACAGTTACTATAGAATACCTATCAAACAACAGTCACTATAGAGCACTCCACTCAGCAACAGTCAGTATAGAGCACAGCACACAGCAATAGCCACTTTAGAGCATACTATCCAGCTACAGTCACTATAAACCTCCTACCTTACAACAGACACTGTAGCAAAACTCCACAACATCAAACACTATAGAACACCCTACCCAACAACATTCACTATAAATTACACTATCATAAACAGTCACTATAGAGAATCCTAACAACAGTCAATATAAAGCACCTACCCAACAACAGTTGCTATAGAGCACCCTACCCAAAAACAGTCACTCAAAAATGCCTATCCAATAACAGTCACATTAGAGCACTCTAATGTAAAATGGTCACTACAGAGCACTCTATGCAATAATCACTATGAAACACTCCACCCAACAACAGTCAGCCAAAATGCACTCTACCAAAAATCAGTCACTATTGGGAACCCCTTTCAACAAAATTACTATAAAGAACCTTACTTGACTACAGTTACTATAGAGCACCCTACCCAACAAATGTCACAATAGAGCACCTACTCCACAACCATCACTATAGAGCCCTCTACCCAAAAACAGTCACTGTAGAGCACTCTTGTCAACCACAGTCACTGTAGAGCACTATAGCCAACAACAGTCACTGTAGAGCACCCAACCCAGCAGCAGTCAGTATTGAACACCCCATGCAGCAACAGTTATGATAGAGCACCCAATGTAAGAAAACACACTATGGAGCACCCTACAAATAACAGTCAATATAGAGCATCCAACCTAACAACAGGCACTATAGAGCTCCTACTTAAAAACAGTTACTATAGAGCACCTACCCAACAACAGTCACTATAGAGCACTCTAACCAAAAACGGTCATTATAGAGCATTCTACCCAACAGTCACTACAGAGCACTCCATCCAACAATAGGCAATACAGAGCATTCTACACAAAAACAGTCACTATAGAGCACACTACACAAAAACAGTTATTATAGAGCACCTACCCAACAACAGTAATTATAGAGCACCCCACCAACAGTCACTATACAGCACCTACCCAAAAACAGTCAAAATAGTGCACCCTACCCAGCAACAGTAACCAAAGGGAAGCCTACAAAACACAGTCACTCTAGAGCAACCTACATAACAACAGTCACTATAGAGCATTTTCTGAACAACAGACTCTATAGATCACTTTACCCAACAACAGTCGCTGTAGAGCACTTACCAAACAACACTCAGTATAGAGCACCCTACCCAACAAAAGTCACTATAAAGCTCTCTACACATCAATAGTCACTATACAGAACTCCACCTAAGAACAGTCACTATATTACACCCCACCCAAAAACAGTCACTATAGAACACCCTACCCATCAACAATTACTATAGAGTGCCCTATGCAATAACTGTCACTATAGAGCAACCTTCCAACAACACACACTATAGAGAACCTACCCTATATCAGTCACCATAAAGCTTCCCACACATAAACAGTTACTCTAGTGTACCAACTCAAAAACAGTCACTATAGAGCACTCTACCTAGCAACAGTCAGTATAGAGAACCCCACCTAGCAGCAGTCACTATAGAACATCCAAAACAACAGTAGTCAATATAGAGCACCTTACCAACAACAGTCACAATACAGCACCTACCCAGAAACAGTCACTATAGAGCACCATACCCAGCAATAGTCTCTGTATAGCACATAATCAACAAGAGTCACTATTGAGCACCCTACCCAACCACAGTAACTATAAAGAACTCTACCCAGTAGAAGTCACTATAGAGAACACCACCCAACAACAGTCAGTATAAAACACCATACCCAGCAACAGGCACTAAAGAGAACCACACCCAACAACAGTAACCTATAGAGCACTGAACACAAGAGTCACTATAGAGCACCCTACCAAACTACAGTCACTATAGAGGACCATACCCAACAACAGTCACAATAGAGCACTCTACCAAGCTAAAGTCACAATAGAACACCCTATGCAACAAGAGTCACATTGGAGAACTTCATTCAACAACAGTCACTATAGAATACACTACTCAACAACAGTCATTATAGAGCATGTATCCAACAACAGTCAGTATAAAGCCACCACCCAACAACAGACAATATAGAACACCCTACCCAACAAGTCACTATAGAGCACCTACCATCAACATTCACTATAGAACCCTCGACCTAACAACAGTCACTTACAGAGCACTCTACACAGTAGTCACTATAGAGCAACTTACCCGGAAAGTCACTATACAGCACCTACCCAGCAGTTGTCAGTTTAAAGGACCCCACCAAAAACAGTCACTATACAGCACCTACCCAAAAACATTTACTATAGAGCACCCTACACAGCAACAGTAACTATAGAGCATGCACCCAACAACAGTGTCTATAAAGCACCCTACACAGTAGAGCCACTCTAGAGCTCTTTACCCAGCAGAAGTCACTATAAAGCACATACTCTACATCAGTCACTATAGAGCACTCTACCCAATAACAGTGACTATAGAGCACTCTACAGAACAATACCCACTATAGAGCACTTGATCCAACAACAGTCACCTATAGAGCACTCTACCCAACAATGGTCACTATAGAGTACCAGACACAACAACAGTGACAATAGAGCACCTACTTCACAACAGTCACTTCAGAGCACACTACCCAGCAACAGTCACTATTGGGCATGTACACAACAGAAGTCACTATAGAGGACTCTACCTAGCAACACTTACTATGGAGCACTCCACCCACAGCAGTTACTATAGAGCACCCTGCACAACAACAGTCACTATAGAGCACTTAACCAACAAAAGTCACTATAGAGCACCTATCCAAAAACAGTCACTACAGAGCACCTACTAAACAACAGTCATTATAGAAAATTTACCCAACAACAGTCATTATAGAGCATTCTACCTAACAACAGTTACTATAGAGCAGTGTACACAACAGTCAAAACTAGCACCCTACCCAACAGCAGTCACTATAAAGAACCCCACCAAAAAATGTCAGTTTAAATCACCCTACCAAGCAACAGTCACTGTAGAGCACCCTCCCCAACAACAGTCACTATAGCTCATCCTCCCAACAAGAGTCATTATAGAGCACTCTACCCAGCAAGAGTCGTTATAGAGGACCTTACTCAACAACAGTCACTATAGAGAACCTTACTCAACAACAGTCACTATAGAGAACCCTACCCAACAACAGTCACTATAAAGAACCCTACCCAACAACATTCACTATAAATTACTCCACCCAACAACAGTCACCTGTAGAGCACTCTACCCAACAACAGTCACTATAGAGCACAAAACACAACAACATTCACTATAAAGTACCCTACCCCACATCAGTCACTATAAAGCATAATATCCAACAACAATCACCATTGGGCATGTATCCAACAGCAGTCACTATCTAGAGCACTCTACCCAACAACAGTCACTAAATAACACATTACCAAGATACACTCTGTATTGAGCACACCACTCAACAACAAACAGTACATAAAACTCCACCCAACAACATTCACAATAGTGCACCTAACCCAACAACTGTCATTATAGAGCACCTACCCAACAACAGTCAGCATAGAACAAATAACACAACAGTCACTATAGAGCAATCTACACAACAACAGTCACAATAGAGCACGGTGCACAAAAACAGTAATGATAGAGCACTGTACAAAAATCAGTAACTAAATATTGCCTACCAAAAAACAAACAGTATAGAGCAAGGTACCCAACAAGTCATTGTAGAGCACTCTACCCAACAAGAGTCACTATTGAGTACTCTACCCAACAACAGTCTATATAGAGCATTCTACACAAAAATAGTCACTTATGCAATGCTCTACCCAATAAGAGTCACCATTAAGAACTCCACTTAAAAACAGTCACTATAGAGCACTCTACCCAACAATAATCATGTAGAGTACCCTACCCAACGACAGTCACTATGAAGCTTGCTACCCAGCGACAGTCACTATAGAGTACCTTATGCAGCAGCAGTTACTATAAAGCACTCTACCTAACAACAGTCACTCTAAAGGACCCTATGCAGAAACAGTCACTCTGGAGCACCCTACCCAACAACAGTCACTATAGAGCACTGCACCCAACAAGATTCACTATAAAACACCTACTGTACAACAGTCAATATAGAACACCTAACCAACAACAGTCAGTATGGAGCCCTCTACCAAAAACAGTAACTATAGAGCACTCTACCCAACAAGCGTCACTATAGAGCACCCTAGCCAACAACAGTCTGTATAGAGCATTCTACAAAATAGTCATTATAGAACACTCCACCAAACAACAGTCACATAGATCACTCTGCCCATCAACAGTCAATATAGAGAACCCCACAAAACAGCAGTCACTACAGAGCATTCTACTCAACAACAGTCTCTATAAAGCACCCTACTCAACAACAGTCGCTATAGAGCACCCTACCAAACCACAGTCACTACAAAGCCCCCACCCAAACAGTCACTATCTAGAGCACTCTACCCAAAAACAGTCACTATGTAGCACCCTACCCAGCAACAGGCAGTATGAGCACCTCACCCAACAAAACACTACAGAGCATTCCACCAAAGAACAATCACTATAACACACACCACCGAGCAACAGGTAGTATAGAGCACCTTAACCAACAGCAGTCACTATAGAGCACATACTCAACAATTGTCACTATAGAGAACTGTACAGAACAACAGTCACTATAGAGCACTCCACTTAACAACAGTAATTTATACAGCACTCTACACAACAATAGTCACAATAAAGTAACCCACCCAACAACAGTCACTATACAGAACCCTACCCAACAAAAGTCACTATGGAGCATTCTACCCAACAACAGTCACTGTTTACCACCTAACCAAAAACAGCCACTATAAAGAACCTACCCATCAAGAGTCACTATAGAGCTACTACTGAACAAATTTAGTATAGAACACCCAACACAACAACAGTCCATATAAATCAACTACCCAACAACAGTCACTATGAAGCTCTCTAACCAGCAACAGTCACTATAAAACACTAAACTTAACAAAAGTCACTAGAGAGCACCTACCCAGCAACAGTCTCTATAGAGCATCATACCCAACAAGAGTCAGCATAAAGCAACCTACCTAATACAGTCAGTATAGAGCACCTACACAAACACAATAACTATAGAACACTGTAACCAACAAAAGTCACTATACAGCACAGTATTCAACAACAGTAACAATAGAGCATCTATCAATCAACAGACACTATAGAGCCCTCTACCCAACAACAGTCACTATAGAGTACTATACCCAGCAACAGTCAGTAAACAGCATCCCACCCATCATCATTTAATATAGAGAACTCTACCCAGCAACAGTCACTATATAGCACCCTACTCAAGTACAATCACCATGGAGCACGCTTCCCAACAACAGTCAGTATAGAGCACCCTATGCAAAAACAGTCACTATAGAGCACTCTACTTATCAACAGTCACTATAGAGCACCCTACCCAGCAAAAGTGACTATACAGCATTCCAGCCAACAACAGTCACTATAGATCACTGACTCAACAACAGTCAATATAGGTTACCTACCAAACAACAGTCACTGTAGAGCCCTCTAATCAACAACAGTTACTATACAGCACTCTACCAAACAGTCATTATACAACACCCTACCCCAGAGCAGTCACTATAAAGCACTCTATAAAACAATGGTCACTATAGAGCATGAAACAACAGTCACTATGGAGCACCTACCAAACAACTGTCACTCTAGAGCACCTACCCACCAACAGTCACTATAGAGCACATACCCAACAAAAGACAGTATAGAGCAACCTACCCAACAATAGTTCATATAGAGCAACTACCCAACAACAGTCAGTATTGAGCTCTTTACCCAAAAACAGTCACTATAGAGCATTCTACACAACAACAGTCACTATATAGCAGTCTACCAACAATTAAAACTATAGGGCATTCTACACAAGGGTCACTGTAGAGCACCTAACTAACAACAGTCACTATAGAGCACCTACCCAACAACAGTTACTATAGAGAACCTACACAACAACAGTCACTGTAGAGCACTTATCCTACAAGAGTCACTATAGAACACCCTACACAAGAACAGTCATTATAAAACACTTTACCCAAACACAGTCAGTATAGAGCACTCCACCCAATTAAAGGCACTATACAGTACCCTTCTCAATAAAAGTCACTATAGTGCACACTACCCAACAACAAAAACTATAGAGCACTTAACAACAGACACTATAGACACCTACCCAACAGCACACACTTTAGAACACCCTACCCAAAACCAGTCACTATAGAGTATTCTACAAAACAAGGGTCACTTTAAAGCATTTCACAGAACAGCAGTCACTATAGAGAACCTACACTACAACAGACACTATGAAAGTGTTTACCCAACAAGAGAGACTATAGTGCACACTACAAAACAACAGTCACTGTAAAGCACCCTATGCAACAAGAGACATTATAGAGCACCCTACCCAACAACAGTCACTATAGAGCACTCTACACAACCACAGTGACTATAGAACACTCAACCCAACAACATTCATCTATAGAGCACTCTACCCAACCACAGTCAGTATAGAGCACCCACCCCACAACAGTCACTATAGAGCACACTACCCAGAAACAGTCACTATAGATCAACTATTTAACAACTGTTGCTATAGAGGATTCTACTGAAAAACAGTCACCATAGAGCTCTCTACCCAGCATCAGTGACTATAGTGCACCCTACCTTGCAACAGTCACTATAGAGCATTCTATCCAACATCAGTCACTACAGAGCACCCTACATATTAACAGTCACTATAAAAGATTCTACCTAACCAACAGTCGTTATAGAGCACCCGATTGAACAACAGTCACTATAGAGTACCCTGCCCAGCAACAGTCACTATAGAGCACATTACCCAACAAATGTCACTATAGAACACCCTACCCAGGAGCAGTCATTATAGAACACCCTACACAACAACACTCACTATAGAGCACTGCATTCAACAACAGTGACTATAGAGCATGCTCCACAACAACAGTCACTACAGAACGCCTACCCAATAACAGTCACTGTAGAGCACTTTACTCAGCATCAGTCACTACAGAGCACACTACCCAAAAACAGACACTATAAAGCAAACTCCCCAACAACAGTCAATATAAAGCATTCCAGCCAACAACAGTCATTATAGAGCATGCTACCCAACAACAGTCACTATAGAGCACATACCCAACAACAGTCAATATAGTGCATCCTACCCAGCAACACACACTATAGAGCACCCTACCCAACAACAGTCATTATAGAGCACCCAACCAAACAAAAGTGACTATAGAGACCACTTTCCACAATACTCACTATAGAGCACCTACAAAAAAGCAGTCACTATAAAGCAACCCACGCAAAAACAGTCACTGTAGAGTACCTACTCAAGAACAGTCATTATAGAGCAATCTACCTAGCAACAGTCACTATAAAGCACCACATACAGCAACCGTCGCTATAAAGCACCCTACCCATCAACAGCAACTATAGATCCCCCTAACCAACAACAGTCACTAGAGAGTACTCTACCCAACAACAGTCACTATAAAACACCCTACATAACAAGAGTCACTATAGAGCACCTACCAAACAGCAGACACTATAGAGCACTCACTTAATAACTGTCACTAGAGAACACCTACCCACCAACAGTATCTATAGAGCACCTACCCAACAGCACTCACTATAGAAAACACTAACCAACAATAGTCACTATAGAGCAACTTACCAAACAAGAGTCAGTATAAAGCACCTTTTCTAAAACAATCACTATAAAGCACCTACCCAACCACAGTCAATATACAGCACACTACCCAACAACAATCACTGTAAAACAGCATACCAAACAACAGTCAGTATAGAGCACACTATTCAACAACAGTCACTATAGAGAACCTTCCGATCAACAGTCACTATAGAGCCCTCTTCCTAACTACAGTCACTAGAGAGCACTGTACCCAGTCACAGTCAGTAAAGAGCACCCCACACCACATCATTCACTATACAGCACCCTACCCAGCAATAGTCACTAGAAAGCATGTATTCAACACTAGTCACTATAGTGCACCATACCCAACAACAGTCACTATAGAGCACCCTACCCAACAGCAGTCACAATAGAGAATGCTAACCAGCAACAGTCAGTATAGAGCACACGTTGCAGAAACAGTCACTATATAGAACTCTACCCAAAAACATTCACTGTGGAGCACCCTACCCAACAACAGTCACTATACAGCACCCTACAAAGCAACAGTGATTATAGTGCACCCTGCCCAGCAAAAGTCACTATAGAGCATGTTACTTAATAACTGTCACTATAGAGCATCCTACCCAGGAGCAGTCACTATAGATCACCCTATGCAACAACACTCACTATATACCACTGCACTCAACAACAGTGACTATAGAGCAACCTCCCCAACAGTCAATACAGACCACCTACCCAACAACAGTCAGTATAAAGCACCCTATGCAACAACAGTCACTAAAGAGCACCTACCCAGCAACAATCACTGTAGAGCACTCTACTCAGCATCAGTCACTACAGAGCACACTACCCAACAATAGACAGTATAGAGCAAACTCCACTACAATAGTCATTATAGAGCACACCAGCCAACAACAGTCATTATAGAGCATGCTACCAAACAACAGTCACTATGGAGCACATACCCAACAACAGTTACTATAGTGCGCCCTACACAACAACACTCACTATAGAGAACCCTACCCAAAAACAGTCACAATAGAGAATTCTACCCAACAAGAGTCACTATAGAGACCCCTTCCTTCAACACTCACTATAAAGCACCTACCAAAGTACAGTCACTATTAAGCACCCTACCCAGCAACAGTCACTATAGAGCACCCTACCCAGCAACAGTGACTATATGGCATTCCACCCAGCAACAGTCACTATAGAGCACCCTACCCAGAAACAGTCACTATAAAGCACCATACCCAACCACAGTCACTATACAGTTCCCTATTCAAAAACAGTCATTATAGAACACCTTAATAACAACAGTCATTATACAGCACACTTTCTAAAATCAGTCACTATAGGGAACCTACCCAACATCAGACACTATAGAGCACCTACCTAAAACAGTCACTGTAGAGCACTTACCCACCAACAGTCATTATAGAATAACTCCCCAACAACAGTCACTACACAGTACTGTACCCAGCATCTGGAACTATAGAGCACCATATTCAACAACAGTCAGTATAGAGCAACCTACACAGCAACAGTCACTATAGAGCACCTAACCAGCAACAATCATGAAAAAGCATCTATACAACAGTCAGCATAGAGCACTCGAAAATACAATCACTATAGAGCACCTACCCGACAACAGTCACTATAGAGCACCTACCCAACAACCGTTCTTATACAGCACTCTACACAACAGACATTATCAACAACTTGACAAAACAACAGTCACTGCACAATAATGCACCGAATGACAGTCACCTACAGAGCACTCTACCCAACAACAGTCTTTATTGAGCACCTACCCAACAACAGACAATACAGAGCCCTCAACCCAACAACAGTCACTATAGAGCACTCTACCTAACAACTGTCACTATATATTCCTTGGCCCAACAACAGTCAGTATAGAGCACTCTACCAAAAAACTGTCACTCTTGGGCACGAACCCAACAACAATAACTATCTAGAGCACTCTACTCAACAAAAGTCGCCAAAGAGCACCCTACCCAACAATAGTCACTATAGAACACATACTCTACAACAGTCACTATAAAGCACCATACCCAAAAAGAGTAACTACAGAACACCCTACCCAAGAACAGTCACTATGAAGCACCCTACCCAGCAGCATTAAGTATAGAGCATGCTACCTTGCAAGAATGACTACAGAACACTCTACCCAACAACAGTCACTATAAAGCACTTTGACAAATGTCACAATAGAGCACCTACCCAAAACGGTAACTATAGTGCCCTCTACACAACAGTAGTCACTATACAGCACTCTATCTAACAATAGTCTCTATAGGGCACCCTACACGACTACAGTCACTATGGAACACTCTATAGAGTAACAGTCAGTATAGAGAGCTCCACCTAACAACATTCACTATAGAGCAACCTAACCAGCAACAGTCACTGTAGAGCATTCTCCCCCATAAAATTTACTATAGAGCACTCTATATAACAAGTCATTATAGAGAACCTACCCAACAACAGATCTTTTAGAGCACCTACCCAACAACAGACACTATAGAGAACCCTACAAAACAATAGTCACTATAGTGCACCCTACCCAGAAAAAGTCACCATAGTTCACCTCCCCAAAAACAGTCACAATAGAGTACCTACCCAACAACAGTCACAATAAAGGAACTATGCAACAACAGTCACAATAGAAAACCATACCCCAGAAGAGTCACTGTAGAGCACCCTACTTATCAACAGTCACTATAGAGCACCCAACAAACAACAAACACTATAGAGCACATACCCAACAACAGTCACTATAAAGCACCTACTCACCAAAAGTTACTATACAGCACCTACCCAACAAAAGTTACAATAGATAACTCTACCCAGCAACAGTCACTATAGTTCACCATACCCAACAGCAGTCACTATAAAGCAACCTACCCTACAACAGACACTATAGAGCACCTACCCAACAACAATCACTATAGAGCAACCTACCCAAAAACAGTCACTATAGAGCACCTACCAAACAACAATCACTATAGAGCACCTAACCAACAACCGTCACTCTAGAGCACTCTACCCAACAACAATCACTATAGAACACCATGCCCATCAACATTCACTATAGAGTACACTATTCAACAACAGTCACTATAGAGCACCTATTCATCAAAAGTAACTATAGAGTACTACACCTAACAACAGTCACTATAGAAAACCCTACCCAACCACAGTCACTATAGAACACCGTACGCAACAACAGTCACTATACAGCTATTTACCAAACATCAGTCACTATAAATTACTCTACCAACAACCGTCATTATAGTGCACATTACCTAGCAACAGTCACTATAGAGCACTTACCCAACATCAGACACTATAAAGCACCTAGCCAGCAACAGTCACTATAGTGCAACTACCCAACAACAGTCACTGTAGATCACCTACCCAGCAACAGTCACTATAGAGAACTCTACCCAGCAACAGTCACTATAGAGCACTGTATCCAACAATAGTCACTATAAAGCAACCTACCCAAAAACTGTCACTATAGAGCACTTAACCAACAGAAATCGCTATAGAGCATCTACACAACAACAGTCACTATAGAGCACCTACCCAACAACAGTAACTATAGAGCACTCTACCTAACGACAGTCACTATAGAGCATCCCACCAAACAATAGTTACTATAGAGTACCTACCAAACAATAGTCACTATAGAGAACTCTGCCCAGCAACAGTCAGTATAGAGCATCTCACCCAACAACAGTCACCATAGAGCACACTATCCAGCAACAGTCACTATAGAGCACCTCCCAAAAAGCAGACACCATAGAGCACCCTATACAAAAACAGTCACTATAGACAATCTTACCCAACAACAGTCAGTATAGAGCACCCAACCAACAAAATTTAATATAGAGAATGCTACCCAATAATTGTTACTATTTAGCACCTTCCCAAAAACAGTCACTATGGACCACCCTCACCAAATAGAGTCACTCTAAATAACCTACTCAACAACAGTCACTAAAGAGCACTATAAACAACAAAAGTCACTATAGAGCACCTTCATAATAGTCACTGTGAAACACTTCACCCAACAACAGTCACTATAGAGCACCATATCCAACAATAGTCACTATAAAGCAACCTACCCAAAAACTGTCACTATAGAGCACTTAACCAACAGAAATCGCTATAGAGCATCTACACAACAACAGTCACTATAGAACACCTACCCAACAACAGTAATTATAGAGCACTCTACCTAACGACAGTCACTATAGAGCATCCCACCAAACAATAGTTACTATAGAGTACCTACTAAACAATAGTCACTATAGAGAACTCTGCCCAGCAACAGTCAGTATAGAGCATCTCACCCAACAACAGTCACCATAGAGCACACTATCCAGCAACAGTCACTATAGAGCACCTCCCAAAAAGCAGACACTATAGAGCACCCTATACAAAAACAGTCACTATAGACAATATTACCCAACAACAGTCAGTATAGAGCACCCAACCAACAAAATTTAATATAGAGAATGCTACCCAATAATTGTTACTATTTAGCACCTACCCAAAAACTGTCACTATGGACCACCCTCACCAAATAGAGTCACTCTAAAGAACCTACTCAACAACAGTCACTAAAGAGCACTATAAACAACAAAAGTCACTATAGAGCACTCTTCATAATAGTCACTGTGAAACACTTCAACCAACAACAGTCACCTATAGAGCACCTTACCTAACAACAGTCACTATAGAGCACCATAACCAACAACAGTTTCTATAGACCACCCTACCCAACAACATTAACCATAAAGCACATACTTCACAGCAGTCACTATAGAGCACTCTAATTAACAACAGTTAATGCAGAGCACTCTTGTAAACAACAGTCACTATAGAGCACTCTACCCAACAGTCAGTATAAAGCACCCTACACAACAGCAGTCACTATAGAGCACTCCACCGAACTAGAGTCACAGTAGAGCAGTATATGCAAAAACAGTAACCATGGAGAACCACACCCAGTAAGTCAGTATTGAGCACCCCACCTAGCAACAGTCACCATAGAGAATCCAAGACAGCAATTGTCACCATAGATCACCCTACTTAACAACAGACACTATAAAAAATTCTGCAAACAACAGTCAATATAGAGCACCCTACCTAATAACAGTCACTATAGAGCCACTACCAAAAAAGTCACGATAGAGAACCTCCGCAACAACAGTCACTATAAAGCTTCCAGCCAATAACAGTCACTATGAAGCACCTATGCAACAGCAGTTACTATAGAGCACTCTACCCAAAAAGTTATTATAGAGTACCGCATCAAACAACAGTCACTATGTTCACCCTACCCAACAGTATCTATAGAGTACCTACACAACAACAGTCACAATAGAGTACTCTATCCAGCAACAGTCACTGTAGATTACCCCACCCAGCTACAATTACTGTAGAGCCCCCTATCCAGCAACAATCACTGTAGAACATCCTACCCAACAACAGCTACTATTGAGCACTTCACCCAACAGCAGTCACTATAGAGCACTCTACCCAACAAGAGTCACTATAGACTACCCTACCCAACAACAGTCACTATCTAGAAAAATCTACCAAACAACAGTCACTATAGAGCACTCTAACCAGCACCAGTCAGTGTAAAGCACTCCACCCAACAACAGTCATTATAGATCACTTTACCCAGCCACAGTCACTATAGAGCACTCTACCCAACAACAGTCACTATAGAGCACCCCAGCCAAAAAGAGTCACTATAGACCACCTAGCCAACAGTAGTCACTAAAGAGTACCCTGTGTGGAAACACTCACTGTAGAGAACTCTAGTTAACAACAGTGTATAGAGCACTGTACCCAGCAACAGTCACTATAGAGCACCTACACAACAACCGTCAGTTTAGAGCACCCCACCAACAACAGTCACTATACAGAATCCTACCCCAAAGAGCAACTATAGAGCACCCCACCCAGCAACAAACAATATAGATCCCCTGCTTAAAAACAGTCACTATGGAGGACCCAACTTAGCAACAGTCAGTATAGAGGACTGTATCCTGCAAGAGTCACTTTAGAGAACCCCAGCCAACAACAGTCAGCATAGAGCATCCTACCCAGCAATAGTCATTGTAGAGCATCATACAAAACAACAGTCACTATAAAGCACCCTACCCAGCAACATTCACTATAAAGCACGTAGCCAAAATCACTCATTATAGAGCACTCTACCCAGCAACAGTCACTATAGAGCATCCCATGCACAACAGCAACTATTAAGCGCACAACCAGCAACAGTGACTTTAGAGCACCATACCCAACAACAGTCCATATAGAGGACCTATCCAAAAACAGTCACTGTAGAGCCCTCTATGGAGCAAAAGTCACTATGGAGCATCCTACCCAACAACAGTCACAATAGAGCACTTCACCCAACAACATACACACAGGCACTCAACACCACACACACATTCCACAGTGCAGATACTTCACACAGGCACATTATGCACCACAAACACACACTGCACGGTGAACACATCTCACAAAGACACATATCAGTTACAACACACACTCTGCAGTACACACACCTCATAAAGAAACAAACCACTGACAACAGAAACACACACAAACTTCCCAGTGAACAGAACTCACAAAAACACACACGACTCATGATGCACACACACTACACAGTGCATACATCCCACACAGACACACACCACTCACCATACAGAATCCACAGTTCAGACAGCAAACACAGACATACCACTTTACACATAAACTACACAGTACACTCACCTCACATAGACACAGACTGCCTATTGCACACACAATCCAAACTGGAGACACTCCACACAGACACACAACACTCACCACACACACTGTACACACACTCCACTGTTTGTACACCTCACACAGACACACAACACTTAATACACACAGTTCATGCACATTCTCCACATAGAACATACCTCACACAGACACTAAACACACACACTCCAAAGTGCACACAACTCACACATACACACAACTTACCACACACACTCCCTCCACAGTGCACACACCTTACACAGAGACACACCATGCAGTCCACACACTCCAAAGGCAATACACAGTGCACATACCTAAGACATACACAACTCGCCACACTCACACACTCCAGAGTACACATACCTCACAGAGACACAAAGCACGCACCACACAAACTCCACAAACACACACCACAATGCACATACATTTCACAGAAAAAGACCAATCACCTGACACCTTATCCATAATGCAGACACCTCACACTGTCACACTCCAGTCACCCCACACACTCAACCCACACACTCAGTGCACACATTTTACACAAACACACACCACTCAGCACAAACACTCCACAGTGCACACACCTTAAAAACACATATTGTAGAAAACACACACTTCACAATGCACACACCACACACAAACACACAGACTGCACTCTGCACACACCTAACCCAAACACACACAACTCACCATACACACACAATACACAGTGCAAACAGCTTACACAGACACACAAGATTCACCACTGACACACACTTTACAGTGCACAAGCCTCACAGACACACACCACTCACTGCACACACACTCTACGCAGTGCAAAAACCTCACACGCACACAAGTCATTCACAACACACTCTTCAAAGTGCACACACCTCACACAGACATACAACTCTCACCACACACACACTCCACAGTGCTAACACCTGAGAGGGACACACACCAATTAGCACACACACACTCCACCATGCACAAACCTCAATCAGACACACACCACTTACCACGCACAAGCTGTCAATAGTGCATACACCTTACACAGACACACAACACGCAAAACACACATTCCAGAGTACAGACACCTAGCACATTTACACACCACTTACCACACACACTGCACACTCACACTCCACTGTGCATACAACTCACACAGACACACACCACTCATCACATGCATACTACACTGTTCACACACCTCTCATAGGCACACACCACTCAACTGATAAACACACACACTGCACTCTGCACACACCTAACCCAAACACATATCACTCAGCATAAACACACACTAAACAGTGCACACAACTCACACAGACACACAAGATTCACCAAACACACAGACTCCACAGTGCACAAACCTCACACAGAAACACCACTCACCACACACACACTCTGCACATTGCAAAACCTCATGCAGACACGAGTCACTCATCTCACATATTCTTCACAGTGCGCACACATCACACAGACACACACCACTAACTGCACACACACTCCACCATGCACACACCTCATGCCTATGTACACCACTTAACAAGCACACACTCTCCATAGTGCACACACCTCACACAGTAACACAATGCAACACACACTCCAGCGTGCAGACACCTAGCACAGACACACACCGCTTACCACACACTGCACACTCACACTCCACCATGCATACATCTCAAACAGACACACACCACTCATCACATGCATACTACACAGTGCACACACTTCACACATGCATGCACAAGTCACCACACACACACCCCACAGTGCACAGACCTCACACACACACCACATACCATGCACAGAGACTCCACAGTGCAGACACTTCACAAAAGCACACAGCACTCACCATATGCATACACTCCACAATGCACACACCTCAAACAGAAACTCACTACTCATGACACACGCACTTTAGAGTGAAGACATTTCACACAGACACAAGACTGACCAGACACACTACATAGTAAACACACCTCACACAGACACACAACACACCATGCACATATTTTGCAGTGCAGACACCTCATACAGGCACACCTCTTACCAGAAACACACACTGCACAGTGCACACATTTTACAAAGTTACACACCACTGACCACACACACTCCTCTGTGCACACACCTCACACAGAAACACACCACTCACCACACAAACACACACAAAGTGCACAGTGCACACACCTCAATAAAACACACACCACTCATCATACACACACACTACACAGTGCACTCACCACACACAGACAGACAATACTCACCAAACACACTCTCCACAGTGCATACACCTAACACAGTTATACCACTCTCCACAGACACTACACAGTGCACTCACTTCACACAGACACAAAACACTAACTGCACCACAATTCAAAGAGCAGACACTGCACACAGACACACACCACTCACCACACAAACTCAACACACATTTCACTGTACACACACCTCACACAGACACACACCACTCGATATAAATACTTCATGCACACACTCCACATAGCACACACATCACACAGAAACAAAACATCACACACCCAGTCTCCACAGTGAACACACCTTGCACAGACACACACCACTCATCCCACAAAAACTCCACAATACACACACCTCACACAGACACACAACACTGACAACACACACCTACCACAGTGCACACCTCACACAGACAAACACCTCACAGTTCACGGACTCCAAACATAATTTTCAATGCACATAGCTCAAACACACACCACTAATCACACAGAAACTTTACCACACACACCTCACGGAGACACTGCACAGTGCAAAAACCTAACACAGACACAACTCACTCACCACACTCTTCATAGTGCACACCCTTCACAAAGACAATACTCACCAAACACACACTCCACTGTGCAGACCCCTAACAAACTCCTCATCACACACACTACACAGTGCACTCACTTTACACAGACACACACCACTCACCTCACAAACAATCTAAAGTGCCAGAACTTCACACAGACACACACCACTCACCACACACACTCCACACACATTGCACTGTGCACACACCTCACATATAAACACATTATGCAGTCCACAGACTCCACACATAATCCAGAGTGCACATACCTAAGACACACATGACTCATTACACAGAAAGTTTACAAAACACACCTCACAGAGACACACAGCACACACCACACTATTTTTGCAGACACACACCACAATGCACACACATCACACTGACAATCACCAATCATCTCACACCCTATCCACAATGCAGGCACCTCACACTGTCACATACCAGTTACCACACAAACTCAACACACACACTCAGTGCACACTTTTCACACAGACACACACCACTCACCAAACACACACTCCAGACTTTACACAACTCACACAGACACACAGCAGTCACCACACACACTCCATAGTGCACACACCTAACACACACACCACGCATGACACACACACTTCACATTGAAGAAATCTCATACAGACATATGATGGACCACACACACTACACAGTAAGTACATTTCACAGAGAAAAACAATGCTCACCACACACACATTCCTCAGTTTACACACCTCACAAAGGCACACAACACTCACCAAACGCACACCACACAGTTCACACAACTCACACAGGCACATGGCAGTCCCAACAAAAACATTGCATAGTGCACACATCTCACACACACACCACTCATGACACACACACTGCACACTGAAGAAACCTCATACAGGCACACAACTGACCACACACTCTACATAGTAATTGCATTTCACACAGACACACTACACTCAACACAGAAACACACACTAACTGCTTAGTGCACACACATCACACAAACACACACCACCCACCTTACACACACACCACACAGTGCAAACACCTCAAACAAACACAAAAGATTCACCACAAACACACTCCACAGTGCACAATTCACACAGACACACACCAATCACCAAACACACACTGTGCACATTGCAAAACCTCACATAGACACCAGTCAGTTAACACACACACTATTCACAGTGCACACACCTCACACAACACACCACTCACCACAAACCCTCCAGATTGCACACGCCTCACAGAAACACACACCAATCATCACACTCTCCACTGTGCACACACATTACACAGACACACACCACTTACCATGCACACAATCTCCACAGTGCACACACCTCACAAAACTTACACAATGCAACACACACACTCCAAAGTGCAGACACCTAACATAAAAACACAACAGTCACCACACACACTATAATGCACACACCTCACACATACACCACTAACAACACACACACTCCACATAGAAGAAACTTTATACAGACACACGAATGACCACACACACCACACAGCAATTACATTTCACACAGACACACAACACTCACCACTCACACATTCTGCAGTGCAGACACCTCACACAGGGACACAACTCACCACAAACAAACACAGCACAGTGAACACACATCAAAAAGTCACTATAGAGCACCCTACAAATAACAGTCACTAAAAAGCACCCCACACAACCATTGTCACTATAGAGAATCTATCCAACAAAAGTCACTATAGAGCACTCTATGTAGTAATGGTCACTATAAATCACTCCACCCAACAACAGTCACTATAGAGCTCCCTACCAAAAAATAGTCCCTATAGAGCACCTCCTAAGCAATAGTCACTATAGAGCACCCCACCCAATAACAGTCACTATAGAGCACCTACCCAGCAACAGTCACTCTAGAACACCCTACCAAACAACAGTCACTACAGAGAACCACACCCAACAACAGTCACTATAGAGCACCCTACCCAACAACAGTCACTATAAAGAGCTTTACCCAACAACAGTCAGTATAGAGCCCTTAACCAAACAGCAGTCACTATGAAGCACTTTACCAAACAAGAGTCACTATACACCACTCTACCTAACAACAGTCATTATAGAGTCCACTCCCCAACAACAAAGTAGAGCAACTACACTACAAGAGTCACTATAAAACATCTTCACAACAAAAATCACTATAGATCCCTTTACCCAACAACAGTCACTATAGAGCACTCCACACAACAAAAGTCACTATGAAGCACCCCACCTAGCAACAGTCACTATGGAGCACCCTAACCAGTAATAGTCACTATAGAGCACCCTACACAACAACATTCACTATAAACCACCTATGCAACAAGAGTCACTATACAGCACTCTGCCCGAAAAAAGTTACTATAAAGCACCATGCCAAAAACAGTCACTATAGAGCACCCTACCCAACAACAGTCACTATAGAGCACCCTACCAATAGTCACAATAGAGCACAGAATTCAGCAACAGTCATTATAGAAGACAGTAACAAACAACAGTCACTATACAGAACCCTAGACAACAACAATCACCATAAAGCACTCTACCCAAAAACAGTCACTATAGATCACCCTACCCTACAACAGTCACTATATAGCACCCTACATAACAGTGGTAACTATCTAGAGAAAACTATAAAACAACAGTTTCTATAGAGCACCCAACTCAACAACATTTAGTATAGAGCACAACATCCAACAACAGTCACTATAGAGCATTCTACTCAAAAACAGTCACTACAAAGCATCCTACCCAACAACAGTCACTGTAGAGCACCCT
This sequence comes from Saguinus imperator, assembly GCA_004024885.1. Taxonomy (NCBI): domain Eukaryota; kingdom Metazoa; phylum Chordata; class Mammalia; order Primates; family Cebidae; genus Saguinus; species Saguinus imperator. The sequence continues at coordinate 22,738 of PVHO010009594.1, forward strand.
ACCCAACAACAGTCACTGTAGAGCACCTACACAACAGTCACTATAGATCACCCCATTAAACATCAGTCACTATAGAGCACCTACCCAACAAGTCACTATAGTGTACCCTACCCAACAGCAGACCCTATAGATTACTTCTCCCAAAAACAGTCATTATAAAGCACCCTACATAGCATCAGTTAATATAGAGCACACTACTCAACAACAGTCACGATAGAGCACCCTACCAAACAACAGTCACTATAGAGCACTGTACCCAAAATCAGTCAGTATACAGCACCAAACACAACAACAGTCACTATACAGAACCCTATTAAAAAGTGGTTCCTATACAGCACCCTACACAATTGTTAGGTTTTGGGGTAGGGTGCTCTATAGAGACTTTTGCTAGATAGGGTGCTGTATAGTGACTGTTGTTGCATATGGTGCTCTACAGTGACATATGTTGGGTAGGTGCTCTATAGTAATTGTTGCTGGGTAGTTTGCTCTATAGTGACCACTGCTGGGTAGCGTGCTCTATAGTGACTATTAGGTGGGATGCTTTATGGTGATTGTTGCTGGATAGAGTACTCTATAGTGATGATTGTTGGGTAGGTGCTGTATAGTGTTGGTTGCTTGGTATAAGGCTCTATAGTGACTGTCATTGAATAGGTTGTCTATAGTGACTGTTGTTGGTTGGAGTACTCTATCATGACTGTTGTTGGTTAGAGTGCTTTATAGGTGACTGTTTTGGGGTGGAGTTCTCTATAGTGCCTGTTGTGTAGAGTGTTCTATACTGACTGTTTTTGGGTAGAGTTTTTGTAGTGACTGTTGTTGGGTGGGGTGCTCTATAGTGACTGTTGTTCAGTAGTTGCTTTATACTGACTGTTGTAGGATAGGGTGCTCTATGGTGACTCTTGTTGTTTATGGTGATCTATAGTATCTGTTGATGGTTAGAGTGCTCTATAGTGACTGTTTTCTGGGTAGGTGCACATTAGTGACATTTTTAGGTTTGGGGTGCTCTATAGTGACTCTTGATTGGTAGAGTACTTAATATGTGACTTGTTGTGTGGAGTTCCCTAGAGTGACTGTTGCTTTATAGACTGCTTTATAGTGTCTGTTGTGGGGTAGAATGCTCTATAGTGACTGTTGTTAGATAGGGTGGTTTGTAGTGACTGTTGTTTGGTAGAGTACTCTATAGTGACTTTTTTATTAAAGGGCTCTATAGTGACTGTTGCTGGGTAGGTTTTCTCTAGTGACTGTTCTTGTGTAGAGTGCTTTATAGTGAATGTTGTTGGGTAGAGTGCTCTTTAGTGACTGTTGTTGTGTAGATTCTCTATACTGACTGTTGGCTAGGGCGCTCTATAGTGACATTTTTTGGATGGAGTAATCTATAGTAACTGTTTTGGAGTATGTTGCTCTATGGTGACTGTTGCTAGGTAGGGTGCTCCAGAGTGACTGTTGTTGGGTAGTGTGTTTTATAGTGACTGTTTTTAGGTAGATTCTTTATAGTGACTGTAGTTGGGTGGGTTGCTCTATAGTTACTGTGGTTGCAAAGAGTGCTCTATAACTGACTGTTGTTGGGTGGAGTGAGCTACACTGATTGTTTTTGTGTAGGGTGCTTTATACTGACTGTTCCTGGGTAAGGTTCTCCATAATGACTGCTGTTGGGTAGGGAGCTTTATAGTGAAAATTGTTGGGTAGAGTGCTCTATATTGACTGTTGATAAATAGGTGCTCTGCATTGAGTGTTGCTGGGTAAGTTTCTCTATAGTGACTGTTGTTGGCTGGGAAGCTCTATACAGATGGTTGCTGTGTAGGGTGATCTATAGTGACTGTTGTGCAGGTGCTGTGTATATATGGTTGCTTGGTAGGGGGCTCTATATTGACTATTGTTTGATCAGTTGTCTTTCGTGACTGTTGTTTGTTGGGGTACTCCACAATGACTGTTGGTGGTTAAAGTGTTCTATAGGTGTTTGTTGTGGGGTGGATTTTTTTTATAGTGACTGTTGTGTAGAGTGTTCTATAGTGACTTTTGTTGGGGAAGGTCGTCTGTAGGGAGTGTTGGTGGGTAGGGTGCTCTATAGTTACTGTTGTTTGTTAAGTACCCTATAGTGACTGTTGTTGCATAGGGTGTTCTATAGTGAGTGTTGTTGTGTAGGGTGCTATACAGTGATTCTTGTTAAGTACGGTGTGTTATAGTGACTGTTTTTGTGTAGAGTGCTTAATGGTTTTGTGTTGTTGGTTAGGTCCTCTATAATGACTGTTTCTGGGTATGGTGATCTATAGTGACTGTTGTGTACAGTGCTCTATAGTGACTGCTGCTGGGCAGAGTTCTCTATAGTGACTGATGCTGGGTAAAGTGCGTTATAGTGACTGCTGTTATGTAGAAGGCTCTATAGTTACTGTAGATGGTAGGTCCTCTATACTGACTGTTGTTGAATAGGTTGCTCTATAGTGACTGTTGTTTTGTACAGTGTTCCATGGTGATTGTTTTTGGGTAGAGTGATCTATTGTGAGTGTTGTTGAGTAGGTGCTTTATTGTGACTGTTGTTAGGTAGGTTTCTCTATAGTGACTCTTGTTGTGTACAGTGCCCTATAGTGACTGCTGTTGGGCAGAATTCTCTATAGTAACTGTTGTTGGGTAGGTGCTCTATGGTGACAGTTTGTGGGTAGGTTCTCTATAGTGACTGTTGTTAGGTAGGGTGCTCTTTAGTGACTGTTGTTGGCATGGTGATTTATAGCATCTGTTGTTTGGTTCTGTGCTTTATAGTGACTGTTGTTGTGTAGTGTGCTCTGTAGTGACTTTTGTTGGGTGCAGTGCTCTATAGTTACTGTTATTGGGTAGGGTGCTTTATAGTAATTGTTGTTTTTTATGGTGCCCTATAGTGACTGTTGTTTTGTAGGGTGTTCTGTAGTGACTATCATTGGATAGTGACTGTTGCTGGGTTGGGTGCTTTATTGTAACTGTTTTTGGGTGAGGTGCTCTAAATTGATTATTTTTGAGTAGAGTGTTATAAATGACAGTTTTTGGGTGGAGTTCTCTATACTGACTGTCGTTGTGTAGAGTGCTCTATAGTGACTGTTGTTTTGTATGGTGCTCTATAGTGACTGCTGTTGAGTATGATGTTTTATTGTTATATTTGTTGGGCAGAGTGCTTTACAGTTACTGTTGTTGGGTAGGTGCCCTATACTGACGGTTTTTGGGTAGGTGCTCTATAATGACTATTGTTGAGTAGTTGCTCTATAGTGACTTTTGTTGCATAGAGTCCTCTATAGCAACTGTTGTTGGTTAGGGTGCGCTATAGTGACTGTTCGGTGGAGTGCTCTATAGTTTCTGTTGTTGGGTGGGGTGCTTAATACTGTCTGTTGCTGTGTGGAGTGCTCTTTAATAACTGCTGTTCAGCAGGTGCTCTATAGTGACTGTTGTTGGTTGGGCTGATTTATCCTGACTCTTGTTGTCTAGTGTGCTCCATAGATCACTGTTGTTGTGTGGCATGCTCTATAGTAACTACTGTGTAGAGAGCTCTATAGTGACTGTTGTTGTGTAGAGTGCTTTATAATGGCCGTTGTTGGGTAGGTTGCTCTCTAGAGACTGTTGTTAAGTAGGTGCTCTATACTGACTGTTTTTTGGCAGGGTGTTCTATAGTGACAATTTTTGAGTAGGTGCTCTATAGTTACTGTTGCTGGGTAGGGTGCCTTATAGTTAATGTTGTTGGGTGGGGTGCTCTCTAGTAACTATTGTTGTGTAGAGTGCTCTATAAGTGATTGTTGTTTGGTGTAGTGCTCTATAGTGACAGTTATTGTGTAGAGTACTCTATAGTGACTCTTGGGTAAAGGACTCTATAGTAACTGTTGTTGGGAAGGGTGCACTATAATGACAGTTGTTGGGTAGGTGATCTATAGCGACCTTTTTGTGTTTGGAGCTCTATATTGAATGTTGTTGGGTAGAGTGCTTCATAGGCGAATGTTTTGGGTGGAGTGTTCTATAGTGACTATTGTGTAGAGTGCTCTATAGTGACTGTTGTTGAGTGGAGTAATCTATTGTGATTTTTATGAGTAGGTGGCTGTAGTTGCTGACTGTTAGTGGGTAGGGTGCTCTATACTCACTGTTGTTGGGTAGGGTCTCTAGAAACTGACTGCAATTCTGTAGGGTGCTCTATAGTGACTGTTGTTGGTTAGAGTGCTCTATAGTGACTGTTGCTCCATAGTGTGCTCTATATTGACTGTTGCTGGGTAGCATGCTTTATAGTTAGTGTTGTTTGGTAGGGTGCTGTGTAGTGACTGTTTTTGGGTAAGGTGTTTTATAATGACTATTGTTGAATACATGCTCTTTAGTGACTGTTGCTGGGTAGGGTGCTGTGTATTGACTGTTGCTGGGAGGGGTGCTTTATACTGACTGTTGGTGGAAAGAGTGCTCTATACTCACTGTTCTTGGGTAGAAGTCTCTATAGTTACTGTTGATGGTAGGTGCTCTATAGTGAATGTTGTTGGTATGGTGTTCTATAGTGATTGCTGTTAAGTAGAGTGGTCTAGAGTGACTGTTGTTGGGTAGGGTGCTCTATAGAAACTATTGCTGGGTAGTGTCCTCTAGAGTGACTGTTTTCGGTAGAGTGCTCTATGCTGACTGTTGCTGCATAGAGTAATCTATACTGACTGTTGCTGGGTAGCTTGCTCCATAGAGACTGTTGTTGGGTAGTCTTCTATAGTGACTTTTGTTAAATAAGGTGATCTATAGTGACTGTTGTTTAGTAGGGTGCTCTTTACTGACTGTTGATGAATAGAGTGCTCTATAGCGACAGTTTTTGGGTAGAGTTTTTCATATGACTGTTGTTTGGTAGAGTTCTCTATAGTTCCCTTGTTGGGAACGTGCTCTATACAGTGTTGTTAGTTAGGGTGCTCTCTAATGACTGTTGTTGGGTAGGATGCTCTATACTGACAGTTGTTGTTTAAGATGCTGTATAGTAACTGTTTCTCGGTAGAGTGTGCTATACCAACTGTTTTTTGGTGGAGTGTTTTATAGTACCTGTTGCTGGGTGTGGTGCTCAATACTAACTTTTGCTGTGTAGGGTGCTTCATAGTCACTGTTGCTGGGTAGCATGCTCTATAGTGACTGTTGTTGGGTGGAGTTGCCTATAGTGAATGTTGCTGAATAGATGGTTTTATAGTGACTGTTGTTGGGTAGGTGCTCCATTGTGACTATTGTTGGGTAGGAAGCTCTAGATAATGACTTCCTGGATAGGGTGCTCTAGAGTGACTCGTTGGGTAGAGTGCTCAATAGTGAATGTTGCTCCATAGGGTGCTCTCTTGTGACTGAGGCTGGGTAGCGTGCTTTATAGTGACTATGGTTGGGTGGAGTGCTTTATAGTGACTGTTGTTAGGTAGGTACTCTATAGTGACTATTGTTAAATAGCTGCTTTGTAGTGACTGTTGCTCTATAGTAATTGTTCTTGGGTGAAGTGCTTACAGTGACTGTTTTTGGATGAGGTACTCTATATTAACTGTTTTTGGGTAGAGTGCTCTATAGTGATGGTTGATGGGTAGGTGCTTTAACTTGACTGTTTTTGGTTAGGTGCTCTATACTGACATTTTTATGGTAGGAGCTCTATACTGACTGTTGTTTGGTAGGGTGTTCAATAGTGATTGTTATTTTTATGGTGCTCTTTACTGACTGTTGTTAAGTAGGATTCTCTATGCACACTGTTGCTGGGTAGGGTGCTGTATAGTGGATGCTGCTGGGTAAACTGCTCTATAGCTAACTTTGCTGGGTATTGTGCTCAATAATGATGGTAGTTTGGTAGTTACTGTATACTGACTGTCTTTGGTGGGCTGCTCTAGAGTACCTTTTGTTCCGTAGGTTACTCTATAGTGAATGTTGTTGTGTAGAGTGCTCTATTGTGTCTCTTCTTGCATAGGGTGTTCTATAATGACTGTTGTGTAGAGTGCTTTATAGTGACTTGTTGGGCAGAGGGCTCTATAGTAATTGTTTTTGTGTAGGTGCTGTATACTGACTGTTGTTGGGTAGGGTGCTATATAGTGACTGTTGCTGGGTAGAAAGCTCAATTTTGACTGTTTTTACATTGAGTACATTATGTTTACTTTTACTTGGTAGGGTGCTCTATAGTGACTGTTGTTGGGTTGATGCTCTATATTGACTGTTTTTGGTAGGGTGCTCTATGATGACTATTGTTGGGTTGCATGCTCTGAAGTGACTTTTATTGGGTAGGGTGCTTTATAGTGTCTGTTGTTGTGTAAAGAGCCCTATAGTGACTGTTGCTTGGTAGGGTGCTCTATAGCCACTGATGCTAAGTAGGGTGCTCTATAGTGACTGTTTCTGGGTAGTGTGTTTTATAGTAACATTTCTTGGTAGGGTGTTTATACTGACTGTTGCAGGGTGGGGTGATCTATAGAGACTGTTGCTGGGTAGGGTGTTTACATTGACAGTTGTTGGGTAAAAGTCTCTAGATAGTGACTGTTTATAAGTGGGGTGCTCTATAGAGACTGTTGTTGGCTAAAAAGCTTTATAGACTGTTGTTGGGTGAAGTGCTCTATAGTGACTGTTTTTGGGTAGGTTGCTCTATAGAGAGTGTAGTTAAGTAGGTGCTCTATAGTGACTTTTATTGGGCAGAGTGTTCTAAAGTGACTATTGTTGGGTATGTGCTCTATAGTGACTGTTGCTGGGTAGGGTGCTCTATGGTGACTGTTGATGGGTTGGGTGCTCTATAGTGACTATTTTTGTGTAGAGTGCTCTATAGTGACTGTTGCTGTGTAGGATGCTCTATAGTGACTGTTGTGTACAGTGATCTATAGTAACTGTTTCTGGGTTCAGTGCTTTATAGTGACTGTTGTTGGAAATGGTGCTCTTTAGTGACTGCTTTTGGGTAGGTAATCTATAGTGACTGTTTTTGAGTTGGATGCTCTATATTGAATATTGTTGGGTAGAGTGCTGTACAGGTGACTGTTTTTGGGTGGAGTGTCCTATAGTGACTATTGTGTAGAGTGCTCTATAGTGACTGTGGTTGGGTGGTGTGCCCTATAGTAACTTTTGTTTGGTAGGTGGCTCTAGATACTGACTCTTATTGGGTAGCGTGCTCTATAGTGATTGTTGCTGGGTAGGGGTCTCTAGATACTGACATTTATTGTGTAGGGTTCTCTTCAGTGACTGTTGTTGTGTAGCATGCTCTATAGTGACTGTTGCTGTGTAGGTGCTCTATAGTGACTCTCGTTTTAAGGAATGTTCTATAGTGACTGCTGTTGGGTAGGGTGCTCTATTATGACTGTTGCTGGGTGGTGTGCTCTAGAGTCACAGATGTTGGGTAGAGTGCTCTGCAGTGACTGTTACTCCATAGGGTGCTCTATACTGACTGTTGCTGTGTAGCATGCTCTATAGTGACTGTTGTTGTGTAGGTGCTCTATAGTCACTGTTGCTGGGTGAGGTGCTTTATACTGACTGATGCTAGGTAGAGTGCTCTATAGTTACCCTTTTTGGGTAGAAGTCTCTAGAGTGACTGTTGATGGAAGGTGCTCTATAGTGACCATTGTAGAATAGCATGCTTCACAGTGACTGTTGTTGGGTATGGTGTTTTATAGTGATTGTTTTAGGGTAGGTGCTCTATAGTGACTCTTGTTGAATACAGTGCACTATAGTGACTGTTGTTGGTTACAGTTCTCTATAGTGACATTTGTTGGGTTTGTGCTATATAGTGACAGTTGGTGGGTAGGTGTTTTATCGTGAAAGTTGTTGGATAGGTGTTCTCTAGTGTCTGTTGTTGGGCAGGTGCTTTATATTGACTGTTGATTGGTATGTTGCTCTATAGTGACTGTTGGGTACAATTCTCTGTAGTGACTGTTGGTGGGTTGAGTTCTCTATAGTGACTGTTGTTGGGTAGGTGCTCTTTAGTGACATTTGGTGGGTAGGTGATCTATAGTGACTGTTGTTTGGTAGGGTCCTATATATTTACTGTTGTTGGAAGGGTGCTCTATTGTGAATGTTAATGGGTGGGCTGCTCTATAGTGACTGTTTCTAGGTAGAGTGCTCAATAGTGACTGTTATTGAGTAGTTACTTCATAGTGACTGTTATTCGTTGGGGTGCTCTATGCTGTCTGTTTTGGGGCAGGTTCTAAATAGTGACTGTATTTAGGTAGGTTGCCCTATAGTGACTGCTGTTGGCCACGTGCTCTATAGTGTCTGTTGTTGGGTAGGGTGCTTTATAGTAACTGTTGTGTGCAGCACTCTATAGTGTCTGTTTTTGGGTAGTGTTCTCTATAATGACTGTTGGGTAGATTGCTAAATAGTGACTCTTTTTGGGTAGGGTGTTCTATAGTGACTGCTGTTGGGTAGAGTTCTGTATAGTGACTTTTTCTTAGTAGGTACTTTATAAAGACTGTTGTTGCATGGGGTGCTCTATAGTGACTGTTGTTGGGTATGTGCTCTATTGTGACTGTTGTTGGGTAGAAAGCTTTATAGTGAATGTTGTTGACTATGTGCTCTATAGTGGCTGTTGTTGGGTAAGGTGCTCTGTAGTAACTGTTGTTTGATAGAGTGTGCTATAGTGACTGTTTTTTGGTGGAGTGCTCTATAGTGTCTGTTTTGCTTGGGGTGCTCAATATTGACTTTTGCTTGGTAGGGTTCTCTATAGTTACTGTTATTTGGTAGAGTGTTCTAGATAGTTACTGTTGTTGGGTAGGTGAACTATAGTGATGGTTTCTTGGTAGGGTGCTCTATACAGACTGTTGTTGAGTAGGGTATTCTATAGTGACTTCTGTTTTGTGGGGTTTTCTATAGTAACTGTTGTTGAGTATAGTGCTCTATAAGAGACTGTTGTTGGGTGGAGTAATCTATATTGACTATTTTGTAAAGTGCTCTATAGTGACTGTGGTTGGGTGGAGTGCTCTGTAGTGACTGTTGTTGGGTAGTGTGCTCTATAGTGACTGTCGTTGGGTAGGTGTCTCGAGATACTCACTGTTATTTTTTAGGGTGTTCAATAGTGACTCTTGTGTAGAGTGCTATATAGTGACTGTTTTTTGGTAGAGGGCTCCATAGTGACTATTGTTGGGTAGGTGCTCTATAGTGACAGTTATTGGGTGGGTTTCTCTATAGTGACTGTTGTTGGGTAGAGTGCTTTATAAGTGACTGTTGTTGGGTGGCATTCTCTATAGAGGCTGTTATTGGGGAGAGGGCTCTATAGAGACTAGCTGTGTAGAGTGCTCTACAGTGAGTTGTTGTGTTGCTGGCTCTACATTGACTGTTGTTTGGTAGGTGATATATAGTGACTGTTGTAGGGTACAGGGCTATATCATGACTGTTTTTGAGTATGATGCTCTATAGTGACTGTTGTTGTGTAGGTGCCCTATACTGACTGTTTTTGCATAGGTGCTATATTATGGGTTTTGTTGGGTATGTGCTCTGTAGTGACTGTTGTTGGTTAGGGGGCTCTATAATATCTGCTGTTGGGTAGCATGTGCTATAATGAATGTTGTTGTGTGGAGTGCTCTATAGTGTCTGTTTTTGGGTGGGATGCTCTATACTAACAGTTGCTAAGTGAGGTGTTCTATAGTGACTGTTGTTGGCTAGAGTTCTCTAGATACTGACTATTGTGAGGTAGATTCTCCATAGTAATTGCTGTTGGATATCATGCTCTATAATGACTGTTGTTGCATAGGGTGCTCTATGGTGACTGTTAATGTGTGGGGTGCTCTATAGTTACTGTTGTTAGTTACACTGCTGCATAGGTGACTTTTGTTGGGTAGGGAGCACTATAATGACTGTTGTTGGGTAGATCCTCTATAGTGACTGTTGCTTGGTAGCGGCCTCCGTTGTGACTGGTGTTGAGTAGGGTGCTCTATAGTGACTGTTTCTGGGTAGAGTGCTCTATAGCGACTGTTTTTGGGTAGATGGCTCTTTAGTGACTGTTGATTGGTGTGTACTTCGTAATGACTGTTGCTGAGTAGGTGCCCTATAGTGACTGTTGTTTGGAAGAAGCTGTATAGTGTTTGATGTTGGGTATGGTGCTGTATAGTGACTATTATTTGTATGGTGCTCTATAATGACTGTTGTTAAGTAGGGTGCTCTATACTGAGTGTTGCTGAGTAGGGTGCTCCATAGTGGATGTTACTGGGAGAAGTCCTCTATACTGACTGTTGGTGTGTAAAGTGCTCTATACTGACAAATTTTTGTAGGTACTTTATAGTGACTGTTGTTGGCTGAGGTGGTTTATAGTGATTTTTTTCAGTAGGAAGCTCTATAGTGACTGTTGATGGGTAGAGTGCACCATAGTGACTCTTTTAGCATAGGGTGTTCTATAGTGATTCTTGTTGAATAGTGTGCTCTATAGTGACTGTAGTTGGGTATGGTGTTCAAAAGTGATTGTTGTTTGGTAGAGTGCCCTATAATGACTGTTTTTGGGTGGGTGCTCTATAGTGACTGTTGTTGGGTAAGTTGCTTTATAGTGACTATTTTGGGTACAGTTCTCTATAGTGACTGTTGTGTAGAGTTCTCTATAGTGATTGTTGCTGGGTAGGTGCTCCATTGTGACAGTTGTTGAGTATTTGTTTTATAGTAACAGTACTTGAGTAGGTGCTCTATAGTGGCTGTTTTTGGGCAGGTGCTCTATAGTGACCATTGTTAGGAAGGGTTCTCTATAGTGACTGTTGTTGGTAGGGTGCTTCATAGTGACTGTTGCTGGTTAGAGTGCTCTATAGTGACTCTTTTTACGTAGGGTGCTCTATAGTGACTTTTGTTGGATAGAGTGCTCTATAGTGACTGTTCTTGTGTACAAGGTTTTATAGTGACTGTTGGGTAGGGTGCTCTATAGTGACTATAGTTGAATAGGTGCTCTTTACTGACTGTTGCAGTGTATGGTGTTGTATAGTGACTGTTACTGGGTGGGGTGCTCTATACTGACTGTTGCTTAATAGAGTGCTCTACAGTGACTGTTGTTGGGTAGAGTTCTCTATAGTGACTGTTGTTGGGTTGGTGCTCTATATGGACTGTTGGTGAACAAGTGCACTAATATAACTATTTCTGCATAGGGTGCTCTATAGTGACTGTTGCTGGGTAGCATACTTCATAGTGACTGTTGTTGGGTAGGGTGCTCTTTAGTGACCATTGTTAAGTAGGGTGCTCTATAGTATCTATTGTTGAACACATGCTCTGTACTGACTGTTGCTGTGTAGGGTGCTCTGTATTGACTGTTGTTGTGTTGGGTGCTCTATGATGACTGTTGTTGTGTAGGGTGCACTCTAGAGAATGTTGTTGGGTGGAGTGCTCTACAGTATCTGTTGTCAAATACGGTGCTCTATAGTGTCTGTTGTAGGGTCTGTGCTTCATAGTGAATGTTGCTGGGTAGGGTGCTCTATAGTTACTGTTTTGGGGTAGGTGCTGCATAGTTACTGTTGTTGTTGGGGTGTGCTAAGCTGACAGTTGTTGTGTAGGTGCTCTATAGTGACTGTTGCTGGGTAGGTGCTCTATAGTGACAGTTGATGGGTAGAGTGCTCTATAGTGACTGTTGCTGGGTAGGGTGCTCTACAGTGACAGTTGCTGGGTAGGGTGCTTTTAGTGGCTATTGTGGAATAGGTGCTTTATAGTGACAGTTGTTAAGTACGTGCTGTATAGTGACTGTTGCTGGGTAGGCTGCTCTATAGTGACTGGTTTTGGGTAGGTGCTGTGTAGTTACCATTGTTGGTGGAGTGCTCTAAACTGACCATTGTGGTTTAGGTGCCCTATACTGACTGTGCTGTGTAGGGTGCTCCATAGCGACTGTTGCTGGGTAGAGTGCTTTATAGTGACTGTTGCTGGGTAGGGTGCTCTACAGTGACTTTTACTGGGAAGGGTGCTCTTTACTGACTATTGTTGGTTAGGTGCTCTATAGTGACTGTTAGGTGCTCTATAGTGGCTGTTAATGGGTAAGGTACTCTAAAGTGACTGTTGTTGGGTAGAGTGCTCTATAGTGACTGTTTCTTTGTAGGGTGCTCTATAGTGACTGTGTTGAAAATAGTGCTCTACAGTTACCATTGTTGGGTAGAGGGTTCTATAGTGACTGCTGTGGAGTACGTGCTCTTTACTTACTGTTGTTGGTGAGGTTACTCTATAGTAACTGTTGTTCAGTTGGGTGCTCTATTGTGACTAATTTTGGTTGAAGTGCTTTATAGTGAATGTTGTTGTCTAGAGTGCTCTATAGGTGACTGTTGTTGGGTGGAGTGTTTTATAGTGACTATTGTGTGGAGTTCTCTATAGTGACTGTTTTTAGTTAGAATGCTCTATACTGACATTTGTTGAGTATGTTCTTTACAGTGACTGTTTTTGGTAAGAATGCTTTATACTGACAGTTGTTTGGTATGTTCTTTACAGTGACTGTTGTTGGATAGAGTGCTCCATAGTTACAGTTGTTGGGTAATATGCTCTATATTGACAGTTGTTGTGTAGGGTCTTCATATTGAGTGTTGTTGGGTATGGTGCTCTATAGTAACTCTTGTTGGGTTCAGTAAACTATAGTGACTGTTGTTGGTTAGGTGCTCTATAGTGACTGTTGGTGGTAGGTATCCTATAGTAACTGTTGTTGAATAGTGTGCTCTATAGTGTTTGTTGTTGACTATGGTGTTCTATAGTAATTGTTGTTGGGTAGAGTGCTCAATAGTGACTGCTGCTTTGTAGGATGCATTATAGTAACTGCTGTTTTGTAGAGTGCTCTATAGGTGATTGTTATTGGGTAGAGTTCTCTATAGTGACTGTTGTTATGTAGGGTGTTCTACAGTGACTGTTGCTGAGTAGAGTGCTCCATAATGACTGTTGTTGTGTAATATGCTTTATACTGACAGTTGTTGTGTAGGTGCACTATAGTTACTGTCATAAGGTAGGGTTTTCATAGTGAGTGTTCTTGGGTATCATGCTCTATAGTAACTGTTTTTTGGTTGAGTACACTATAGTGACTGTTGTTGGGTAGATGCTCTATAGTGACTTTTGGTGGTAGGTGCTCTATAGTGACTGTTGTTGAATAGTGTGCTCAATAGTGATTGTTTTTGAGTACAGTGTTCTATAGTGATTGTTAAGTAGAGTGCTCAATAGTGACTGTTGCTGGGTAAAGTACTCTATAGTGACTGTTGTTAGGTACGTGCTCTATAGTAAATGTTGCTGGGTAGGGTGCAACATTGTTAATTGGGTGTGCTAAGCTGACAGTTGTTTTGTAGGTGCTCTATAGTGATGGTTGCTGGGTAGAGTGTATAGTGACAGTTGATGAGTAGAGTGCTCTATTGTGACTGTTGCTGGGTAAAGTGCTCTACAGTGACAGTTGCTGGGTAGGGTGCTCTTTAGTGGCAATTGTTGGGTAGGTGCTTTATAGTGAATGTTGCTGGGTACATGCTGTATCATGACTGTTGCTTTGCAGGGTGCTTTGTAGTGACTGTTTTTGGGTAGGTGCTGTATAGTTACAATTGTTGGTGTTTTTCTCTTAACTGATGGTTGTTGTGTAGTTGCTCTATACTGACTGTTTCTGTGTAGGGTGCTCTATAGTAATTGTTGTTGGGTAGAGTGCTTTACAGTGACTGTTGCTGGGTAGAATGCTCTACAGTGACTCTTACTGGGAAGGGTGCTGTTTACTGACTATTGTGTAGGTGCTCTATAATGAGTGTTAGGTGCTCTATAGAGGCTGTTAATTGGTAAGGTACTCTATAGTGACTGTTTTTGGGTTGAGTGCTCTATAGTGACTGTTTCTTGGTAGAATGCTCTACAGTTACTCTTGTTTGGTAGAAAGCTCTATAGTGACCATTGTGGAGTAGGTGCTCTATACTAACCATTGTGGAGTAGGTTCTCTATACTAACTGTTGTTGGGAAGGTTACTCTATAGTAACTGTTGTTCGGTTGGGTGCTCTATCATGACTGATTTTGGTTGAAGCGCTCCATAGTGAATGTTGTTGTCTAGAGTGCTCTATAGGTGACTGTTGCTGGATGGAGTGTTTTTATAGTGACTATTGTGTAGAATTCTCTATAGTGAGTGTTTTTGGTTAGAATGCTCTATACTGACGGTTTTTGGGTATGTTATTTACAGTGACTCTTTTTAAGTAGGGTGCTCTATAGTGATGGTTGTTGGGTAGGTGCTTTATAGTGACTGTTGTTGGGTAGAATTCTCTATAGCGACTGTTGCTGGTAGGCTGGTCTATAGTGACTTTTATTGGGTATGGTATGCTATAGTGACTGCTGTTGTGTAGGGTGCTCCATAGTGTCTGTTGTGTGGGTGCTCTATACTGTTTGTTTCTAAGTAGGTGCTCTATACTTGCTGTTGTTGTGTGGATTACTCTATACTGACTGTTGCTAAGTGGATTGATGTACAGTGACTGTTGTTTGAGAAGTACTCTATAGGACTCTTGTTAATTGGTGTGCTCTATATTGACTGTTGTTGGAAAAGATGCTCTATAGTGACTTTTATGGGTATAGTTTTGTATACTGACTTTTGTTGAGTAGAGTACTCTACAGTGACTGTTATTGGTTAGGTGCTCTATAGTCACTGTTGTTGGGTTGAGAACACTACAGTAACTGATGTTGGGTAGGTGCTCTATAGTGACTGTTGGTGGTAGGTGCTCTACAGTGACTGTTCTTAAATAGTGTGCTCTATAGTGATTGTTGTGTAGAGTGCTCAATATTGACTGTTGCTGGGTAGGGTGTCCTATAGTGACTGTTGTTGGGTACATGCTCTATAGTGAATGTTGCTGGGTAGGGTGCTTTATAGTTACTGTTTTTGGGTAGGTGTTGCATAGTTACTGTTGTTGATGGTGTGTGCTAAGCTGATGGTTGTTTTGTAGGTGCTCTATAGTGACTATTTCTCTGTAGGGTGCTCTATAGTGACAGTTGCTGTGTAGAATGCTCTTTAGTCACTATTGTTGGGTAGGTGCTTTATAGTGACTATTTTTAGGTACGTGCTCTATAGTGACTGTTTCTGGAAAAAATGCTCTATAGTGACTGTTTTGGGTAGGTGCTGTATTGCTACTGTTGTTTGTGGGATGTTCTAAACTGATGGTTGTTGTGTAGAGTGCTCTATAATGACTGTTTTTGTGTAGAGTGCTCAATACTGACTGTTGTTTGTTAGAGTGCTCTATACTGACTTTTGTTGAGTAGAATAATCTATAGTAACTGTTGTTGGGTAGGGTGCTCTATAGTGTCTGTTGTTGGGTAGAAGCTCTATAGTGACTGTTATTGTGTGGAGTGTGCTATAGTGACTGTTGTTGCATTGAATACTCTATAGTGATTGTGGTTTGGTAGGGTTCTCTATAGTGTCTTTTGTTGTCTATAGTGTCCGTTGTTGGGTATGTGCACTATAGTGAATATTTTGGGTGAAGTGTTCTCTACTTACTGTCATTGAATATGGTGCTCTATTGGGACTGTTGCTTTGTAGGGTGTTTTTAAGTTACTGTTGTTGGGTAGGGTGCTCTATAGTAACTGTTTTTGAGTGGTGTGCTCTATAGTGACTGTTGCAAAGTAAGGTGTTCTATAGTGACTGTTGTTGGGTGGGGTGCTTTATAGCGACTGTTGTTGGGTGAGGTGCTCTGTAGTGCATGTTTTTGGGTTGGTGTTCTATAGTGACTGTGTTTGGGTCGATTGCTCTACAGTGACTGTTGTTGGGTGGGGTGCTCAATAATGACTGTTGCTGAATGTGGTGCTCTATAGAAACTTGTTGAATAGAGAACTCTAGATAGTGACTGTTTTTATGTAGGGTGCATTGTAGTAAATGTTGTTGGGTAGAATGCTTTATAGTGACTGTTTTTGCATAGAGTGCTCTATAGTGACTGTTGTTTTTTAGGGTGGTCTATAATGACTGTTGTTTTGTAGGTGCTCTATAGTGACTGTTTTTGGGTAGGGTGCTTCATAGTGACTGCTGTTGGGTACAATGCTTTATAGTAACTGTTTCTGGGTAGAGTGCTTTATAGTGATACTTGTTGGGTAGGTCCTCTATAGTGACTGTTGTTGGTTAGAAACTCTTTAGTGACTGTTGCTGGGTAGGTGCTCTATAGTGACTGTTGTTTGGCAGGGTGCTCTATGGTAAATGTTGATGGTAAGGTAATCTATAGTGAATGCTGTTTGGTAGGGTTCTCCATAGTGACTGCTGCTAGGTGGAGTGCTCTATAGTGACTGTTTTTGGGTGGAGTGTCTTAAAGTGACTGTTTTTGGGTAAAGAGCTCTATAGTGACTCTTGTTAAGTAGATGCTCTATAGTGACTCTTGTGGGTGTAGGTGCTCTATAGTGTCTGTTTTTGGGGAGAGGGCTCTATAGTGACTGTTTTTGGGTAAAGTGGTATATAGTGACTTGTTTGGTAGAGTGCTTTTTTGTGACTATTTTTGGGTCAAGGGCTTTATAGAGACTGTTTTTAAGTGGAGTGCTCTATAGTGACTGTTGTTGCATGTGGTGCTATATAATTACTGTTGTTGGGTTGGGTTTTCTATAGTGACTGTTTTTGGTTATGGTGTCTATAGTGATTGTTGTTTGGTATGTGCTCTATACTGACTTATTGTGTGGGGTGCTCTATGGTGACTGTTGTGTAGGTGCTCTATAAGAACGTTTTTGGGTAGGGTGCTATATAGTGACTGTTGTTGGGTGAAGTGCTCTATGGTCACCGTTACTACAAAGGGTGTTCTATAGTGAATGTTATTGTGTAGGTGCTGTTTAGTGACTGGTGTTGGGTGAAGTGCTCTTTCGTGACTGTTATTGGTAGGGTGCTGTATAGTGTCTTTGTGATGTTTGTTCACTGTGCTGTGTGTGTTTGTGGTGAGTGGTGTGCCTGTGTGAGGTGTCTACACTGCAAAATGCGTGTGTGGTGAGTGTTGTTTGTCTTTGAAAAATGTATGTATTGTGTAGTTTGTGTGGTCATTTGTGTGTCTGTATGAGGTGTCTTCAATGTGGAGTGTGTGTTGTGAGTGGTGTGTGTGTAAGTTTTGTGTACTATAGAGTGTGTGTGTGGTGACTTCTGTGTGTCTGTGTGAGTTGCATGAACCCTGGAGTGTGTGCATGGTGAGTAGTGTGAGCCTGTGTAAGGTGTGCACTGTGAAATGTTTGTGTGGTGGGTGTCATGTGTCTGTGTGAGGTGTTTTTACTGTGTAGTGTGTGTAATAAGTCTTGTGTCTGTGTGAGGTGTCTTCACTCTAAAACCTGTGTGTCATTAGTAGTGTGTGTCTTTGTAAGGTGTGTACACTATGAAGAGTGTGTGTGGTGAGTGACTTGTGTCTGTATAAGGTTTGTGCACTGTGCAGTGTGTGAAGTAAGAGATGTGGGTCTGTGTTAGGTTTGTGCACTGTGCAGAGTGTGTGTAGTACATGGTGTGTGTCTGAGTGAGGTGTGTGCACTGTGTAGTGTGTGTGTATGGTGAGTTGCGTGTGTTTGGGTTAGGCGTGTGCACAGTGTGTGTTTGTGTGGTGTGTGGTATGTGTCTGTGTGGTGTTTGCACTGAGGAGTGTGTGTATGGTTAGTGAAGTGTGTGAGGTATGCACACTGTGCAGTGTGTGTTTCTGTTTAGTTGTGTGTTTTTATGAGACGTCTGCACTGGGGAATGTGTGTGTGGTGAGTGTTCTGTGTCTGTGTGAGGTGTCTTTCCTGTAGTTTGTGTGTCTTGAGTAATGTGTGTCTGTTTGAGCTGTGTGCACTGTAGAGTGTGTTTGTGTGGTGAGTGCTGTGTGTGTGAGGTGTGTGCACTGTGGAGTCTTTGTGCATGGTATGTGATGTATGTCTGTGTAAGTTTTCTGCACTGTGGAGTGTCTGTGTATGCTCTACAGTGTTTGTTAATGTAAGATGTGTGCACTGTGGAGTGTGTATAATGAGTGGTGTGTTTCTCTGTGAGGTGTGTGCACGGTGGAGAGTCTCTGTGTTGAGTTTTGTGTCTGTGTGAGTTTGTTCTATGTGGAGTGAGTGCATAAAGTGTGTGTATTAAGTTGTGTGTGATTGTGTGAGGTATATGCCCAGTGGAGTGTGTGTGATGAGAGATGTCTGTGTGGAGTGTCTGCACGTTGGATTGTGTGTGCAGTGGGTGGTGTGTGTCTGAAGTGAGTGCACTGTGTAGCGTGTATGTGGTGAGTAGTCTGTGGCCATGTGAGGTGTGTACACAGTGTAGTATGCGTGTAATAAGGGGTGTGTGTCTCTGTGAGATGTATGCACAGTGGAGTGTAAGTGTGCAGTGTGTGTGGTAAGTAGTGTGGGTTTGTGCTAGGTGTCTTCAATCTGGAGTGTCTGTGTTGCATGGTGTGTGTCTCTGTCAGGTGTGTGCACTGTGGAGAGTGTGTGAATGGTAAGTGGTGTGTGCTTGTGTGAGGTGTGTAAACTGTGGAGTAAGTGTGGTGACTGGTGTGTGTCTCTGTGAGGTGTCTGCACTGTGGAGTATGTTCGTGGTGTGCAGTGTGTACCTCTGTGAGGTGTGTGGACTGTGTAGTAGGTGTGTGATGAGTGGTGTGTATTTGTGTGAGGTGTATGCACAGTGGAGTGTGATTGTGCAGTGTGCATTGTAAGTGGTGTGTGTCTGGGCTAGGTATCTGCCCTCTGGAGTGTGTGTGTATTGTGCTGTGTCTGTGTGAGGTGTGTGCATTTTGGAGAGTGTGTGCAAGGTAAGTGGAGTGTATCTGTGTAAGGAATGTACACTGTAAAGTGTGTGTATATGGTGAGTGGTGTGTGTTTGTGTGAGGTGTGTGCACTGTGCAGTTTGTGTGTGTTTGTGTTATGAGTGGTGTTTCTCTGTGAGATGTGTGCACTGTGGAGTGTGTGTGGTCAGTGTTGTGTGTCTTTGTGAGGTGTGTTCACTGTGCAGTGTGTGTCTGTGTTGAGTGGTGTGCCTCTGTGAGCTGTCTGCACTGCAGAATATGTGTGTGGTGAGTATTGTGTGTCTGTGTGAAATGTATTTATGCATAGTGTGAGTGGTCAGTCATGTGTCTGTATAAGGTTTCTTTAATGTGGAGTGTGTGTGTCGTGAGTGGTGTGTGTGTGAAATGTGTGCACAACGGACTGTGTGTGTGGTGACTGCTGCGTGTCTGTGTGAGTTGTGTGAACTGTAAAGTGTGTGTTTGGTGAGTGGTGTGTGTATGTGTAAAACGTGTGGACTGTGGAATGTTATGTGTGTGGTTAGTGGTGTGTCTCTGTGAGTTGTGTTCACTGTGTAGTATGCGTTTGATGAGTGGTGTGTGTCTGTGTGAGATGTATGCACAGTGGAGTGTGCATGTGCAGTGTGTGTGGTAAATGGTGTGTGTCTGTGCTAGGTGTCTGCACTATGGAGTGTGTGTGTTGCATGGTGTTAGTCTTTGTGAGTTGTGTGCACTGTGGAGAGTGTGGGTGTGGTAAGTGGTGTGGGTCTGTGTGAAGAGTTTGCACAATGTAGTTTGTGTGGTGATTGGTGTGTGTCCCTATGAGGTGTTTGCACTGTGGAGTGTGTGTGGGCGGTGAGTGGTGTGTGTCTGTGTGAGGAGTGTGCACTTTTGAGTGTGTGTGTAGTTAGAAGTGTTTGTCTGCATCAGGTTTTTGCACTGTTGACTGTGTTTGTTGTGAGTGTTGTGCCTGTCTGAGCTGTCTGTATTGTGAAATGTGTGTATGCTGAGTGTTCTGTGTCTTTGTTAGGTGTGTTTACTGTGTAGTGTTTGTCATCAGTAGTGTTTCTGTATGAGGTGTCTTCATTGTAGAGTGTGTGTTGTGAGTGTTGTGTGTCAATTTGAGGTGTGCATACTGATGAGTGTGTGTGGTGAGTGGTGTCTGTCCTTGTGAAATGTGTGCACTGTGAAGTTTGTTTGTGATGAGTGCTGTGTGTCTGTGTTAGTTGTGTGCACTGTGGAGTGACTGTGTGGTGAGTTTTGTGTCTGTGTAATGTGTGTGCTATGTGGAGTGTTTGTATTAAGTGTGTATATTGAGAGGTGTGTGTCTGTGTAAGCTTTGTGCACAGTGGAGTGTGTGTGAAGTTTGTGTGGTGAGTGGCTTGTTTCTTAGGAGTGTCTGCAATTTGGGAATGGTGTGCATCTGTGTGAGGTGAGTGCACTGTGTAGTGTGTGTGGTGAGTGTTATATCTGTGTTAGTTGTCTGCACTGTGGAGTGTGTGTTTTGTAAGTATTGTCTTTCTGTGCATGGTGTGTGCACTCTGTAGTGTGGTGTATGAAGACTGCCATGTGTTTGTGTGATGTGTGTGCACTGTGCAGTTTGTGTGTTTGTGTGGTCAGTGGTGTGTTTCTGTGTAAGGTGTGTGTACTGAGAAGTGCGTGTGTTGTCAGTGGTGTGTGTCTTTGTGAGATGTGCACACTGTGCAGTGTCTGTTTCTTGCATCACATGTCTGTGTGAGGTGTCTGCTTTGCATAATGTGTGTGGTGAGTGTTTTGTGTTTGTGGTGTGTTTACTGTGTAGTGTGTGTGGTCAGTCTTGTGACTGTGTGAGGTGTCTTCACACTAAAGTGTGTGAGTTGTAAGTAGTGTCTGTCTGTTTGAGGTGTGTGCACTGTGGAGTGTGTATGGTGAGTGCTGTGTGTCTGTGTGTGGAGTGTGCACTGTGGAGTCTCTGTGCATGGTACATGGCATGTGTCTGTGTGAGGTGTGTGTACTGTGGAGTGTGTTTTTGTTCTACAGTGTGCGTTTGTGTGAGATGTGTGCACTGTGGAGTGTGTGTGCTGAGTGGTGTGTGTCTGTGTGAAATGTGTACACTGAGTGTGTGGTAAATAATGTGTGACAGTATGAAGCATCTTCATTTTGGGTAAAGTGTCAGGTGATTGGTGTTTGTCTGTGTGATGTGTGTGCATTGTGGTATGTGTTTGTGGAGTTTGTGTGGTGCGTGCTGTGTATCTTTGTGAGGTGTGTGTACTCTGGAATGTGTGTCAGTGTGGTGAGTTGTGTATGTCTAAAATATGTGAACTGTAAATTGTGTGTGAAGTGTGTGGAGTGCATACAATTTCCCTGTGTAAGGTGTGTGCACTGTAGAAGGTGTGTGTGGTGAGTTGTGTGTATGTGTGATTTGTGTGCACAGTGGAGAGTGTGTTGATGTTGAGTTTTGTGCCTGTGTGAGGTTTGTGCTATGTGGAATGTGTGCTTGAAATGTGTGTATTAAGTGATGTGTGTCTGTGTAAGGTGTATGCACAGTGGATTGTGTGTGGAGTTTGTGTGGTGAGTGGTGTGTGTCTGTGTGGAGTGTTTGCACTTTTAATTGTGTGTGAAGTGGATGATGTCTGTGTGTGAGGTGAGTGCACTATGGAGTGTGTGTGGTGAGGGAAATGTGTCTGTTTGGTGTCTGCACTGTAGATAGTGTGTTTGGTGAGTCATGGGTGTCTGTGTGGGCAGTGTGCACTGTGTAGTGTGTGTATATAATGAGTGGTATATGTTTGTGTAAGGTGTGTGCACTGTGCAGTTTGTGTGTTTTTGTGTGGTAAGTGGCGTGTGTCTGTGTGAGCTGTGTGCACAGTGGAGTGTGTGTATGGTCAGTGGTGTGCCTCTTTGTGAGGTGTGTTTAATGTGCAGTTTGTGTTTGTGGTGAGCAGTGTGCCTGTGTGAGGTGTCTACACTGCGAAATATGTGTGGTGTTGTGTGCCTGTGTGTCTGTTTTTAAGTGAAGTGCTCTATAGTGACTGTTGCTGGGTAGGTTGCTGTATACTGACTGTTGTTGGGTAGGATGTTGTATACTGACTGTTGTTGGGTAGGGTGCTCTGTAGTGACTGTTGCTGGGTATGTGCCCTATAGTGACTGTTGTTGGCTAGGTGCTCCATAGTGACTGTTGCTGTGTAGGTGCTCTTTAGTGAGTGTTGTTGGGTAGAATGATCTATAGTTACTGTTCTTGGATAAGGTGCTCTAATAGTGACTGTTGTTCAATAGAGTGCTCTACAGTGACTTTAGCTGATTTGAGGGATCTACACTGACTGTTTATGGGTAGGTCCTCTATATTGACAGTTGTTGAGTAGAGTGCTCTATGAAGACTGTTGTTGGGTAGGTGCTTTATAATCACTGTTGTTGGGTATGTGCTCTACAGTGACTGTTGTTGGATAGAGTGCTTTATAATGACTGTTTGGTACAGTGCTTTTTACTGACTGTTGATGTGTGCAATGCTCAATAGTGACTGTGGCTGGCTAGAGTACTCTATAGTGACTGATGTTGGGTAGAGTGCTCTATAGTGACTATTACTGTTTAGGATGCTCTATACTCACTATTGCTGGGCAGTGTGCTCTATAGTGACTGTTGGTTAGGGTTCTGTATAATTACTATTATTGGGTATGGTGCTCTATAGTGACTGTCATTGGTTAGGTGCTCTATACAAACTATTGGTGGGATGTGTGCTCCATAGTGTCTGTTGTAAGTGAAGTGCTCTGTAGTGACAATTGCTGGGTAAAGTGCTTTATAGTGATTGATGTTGGGTACATGCCCTATAGTGACTGTTGCTAAGTAGGGTGCTTTATAGTGGCTTTTGTTGGGTAGGTGTTCTATTGTGACTGATGTTGAGTGGGGTGCTTTATACTGATTGGTGCTGGTTAGAGTGCTCTATAGTGACAGGTGTTGGGTAGGTACTCTATAGTGATGGTTGTTGGGTGGATTGCTTTATGGTGACTGTTGGGTAGGTTCTCTATAGTGATTGTTGTTTAGTAGAATCCTCTATAGAGTCTGTTCCTGTGTGTGGTGCTCTATGGTTACTGTTGTTGTGTGGATTGCTCTACAGTGACTGTTGTTGGGTAGAGTGCTCTAAATAGTGACTTGTTGGGTAGGATGCTCTATAGTGACTAATGTTGGGTAGAGTGCTCTATAGTGACTGTTGCTGGGTAGAGTACTCTAAAGTGACAGTGCTTGGGTATGGTGTTCTGTAGTAAATTTTGTTGGGTAGAGTGCTCCATAGTCACAAGTTTTGTGTTTGGGGCTCTATTGTGACTGTTTTTGGGTAGCTGCATTATACTGACTATTTTTGTGTAAGGTGCTCCATAGTGACTGTTGTTGGGTAGGGTTTTCTATAGTGACTCTTGTTGCATAGGTGCTCTACAATGGCTGTTGTATGTTAGGTGATCTATACTTACAGTTATGAAGTAGCATGCTTTATAGTTACAGCTGTTGGGTGAAGTGCTCTATAGTGACTGTTGCTGGGTAAGGTGTTTTATAGTGACTGTTGCTGGGTTGAATGCTCTACAGTGATTGTTGTTGAGTAGAGTGCTATATAGTGACTGTTGCTGGGTAGGGTAATTTATACTGACTGTTGTTGAGTAGGTGCTCTATACTGACTGTTCCTAGGCAGAGTACTCTATTGTGACCATTGTTGGGTATGTGCATTATAGTGACTGTTGGATGGGCTGTACATTATGACTGTTGTTAAATGCAGTACTCTGTAGTAACTGTTGTTGGTTAGAGTGCTCTATAGTGACTGATGTTGGGTAGGTGCATCATATAGTGATGATTGTTAAAGATGTGTCCTATAATGACTGTTGTTCGGTAGAATGCTGTATCTTGACTGTTATTTTTAGGGTGCTCAATAGCATCTGTTGTTAAGTAGGATGGTCTATATTGACTGTTGCTATGTGGAGTGTCCAATAATGACTGTTGCTGGGTGAGGTGCTCCGTAATAACTGTTGTTGGGTATAGTGCTTTACAGTGACTCATATTGATTGCAGTGATCTATAGTGACTGCTGTTGTGTTGGGTGCTCTACAGTGATTGTTGTTGGGTAGAGTGCTCTATAGTGACTGTTGTTGCGTAGAGGGCTTTATAGTGAATTTTGTGGAGTAGGTGCTCTATTTTGACTGTTGTTGGGTATTGTGCTCTATAGTAACTGTTGTCTGTTAGCGTGTTCTATAATGAGTGGTGATCAATGGGGTGCTCGATAGTGACTGTTGTAGGTAGAGTGCTCTATAGGTTACTGTTGTTGGCTGGAGTGTTTTATAGTGACTATTATGCAGAGTGCTCTATAGTTACTGTTGTTGGTTATAGTGCTCAATAGTGACTGTTGTTGGGTAGGTTCTTTAGAGTGACTGTTTTTGGGTATGGTGGTTCATAGTGCCTGTTCTTGGGTAGGTGATCTATAGTGACTGTTGTTGGGTAGCATTCTTTATATTGAATGTTGTTAGAAGGCTCTATAGTGACTGTGGTTGTATAGGTGGCCCTATAGTGACTGTTGCTGTGTTGGTTGCTCTATAATGTCTGTTGTTGTGTAGGTGCTCTACAGTGTCTATTGTTGGGGAGGTGTGGCATAGTGACTGTTGCTGGAGAGTATTTTCTATACTGACTGTCGTTGAATAGGGTGCTGTATTGTGACTATTTATGGGTGGTGTGCCTATAGTGACTGTTCCTTGGTAGAGTGCTTTATAGTGATTCTTGTTTCATAGGTACTCTACAGTGATGGCTGTTGGGTGGGATCGTCTATAGTGACTGCTGTTGGGTAGGTTATCTGTAGTGACTGTTGTTCGGTACAGTGCTCTGTAGTGACTGTAATTTGGTAGAGTGCTCTATAGGGAAAGTTGTTGGGTAGGTGCTCTATAGTGACCATTGTTTGGTACGTTCTTTGTAGTGACTTTTTGGAGTATGTGCTCTATAGTTGGTTGAATAGGTGCTCCAACTGTTGGTGGGTTGGTACTCTACAGTGACTGTTGATACGTAGGGTGCTCTATAGTGACTGTTGTTTATTGGGTGCTCAATAGTGTCTGTTGTTTGGTAGATTGCTCCATAGTGACTGTTGATTGGTAGAATGCTCTATAGTGACTGTATCTGGGTGGGGTGCTCTATACTGAATGTTGCTGGGTAGAGTAGTCTATATTGACTGTTGTTGTGTAGGTGCTTTATAGTGGCTTTGCTGGGTAGAATGCTCTATACTGAATGTTTCAGGGTTGGTGCTGTATAGTGACTGTTGTAAGGTAGAGTGCTCTTTAGGTAATTGTTATTAAGTGGAGTCCTCTAAAGAGAGTGTTGTTTTGTAGAGTGCTCTAAAATGACTGTTATTGGGTAGGTGCTCTATAGTGACTGTTTTTGTGTAGGGTGCTTCTAGTGATTGTTTTGGGGTACTGTGCTCTATAGTAACTGTTTCTGAGCAGAGTGCACTATAGTAATTGTTTTTGGGTAGGTGCTCTATAGTGACTGTTGTTGGGTAGGTGGCTCTGTAGTGACTGTTGTTTGTAGGGAGCACTAAAGTGTCTGTTGTTAAGTAGGGTGCTCTATTGTGAATGTTGCTGTGTATGGTGTCCTATAGTGACTGTTATTGGGTTAGGTGCTCTATACTGATATTTTTTGGGTGTGTTGCTCTATACTGACTATTGTTGAGTAGGTGCTCTATAGTGACTTTTGTTGGGTAAGTTGCTCTATAGTGACTGTTGTAGAGTAGGGTGATCCATAATGACTGTTGTTTTGTGGAATGCTCTATAATGACTGTTGTTGGGTAGCATGCTGTATAGTGATTGTTGTTCCATAGAGTGCTCTGTAGTGACTGTTATTGGGAAGGGTGCTCTATAATAACTGTTCTGGGGTAGAGTGCTTTATAGTAACAGCTGTTGTGTAGGGTGCTTATAGTGACAGTTGTCTGGTAACGTGCTGCATAGTGACTGTTGTTTCATGGGGTGTTCGATAGAAAATGTGGTTGGGTAGTGTGCTGTATAGTGACTGTTGTTAGGTAGTGTTCTCTATAGTGACTCCTGAAGTGTAGGGTTCACTATAGTCACTGTTGCTGGGTAGGGTGTTCTATAGTGACTGATGTTTGGTATGGTGCTTTATAGTGACTTTTGTTGGGTACAATGCACTATAGTGACTGTTGCTGGGTAGGTTGCTCTATAGTGACTGTTGGGTGGGTTTCTTTATAGTGACTGTTGTTTGGTATGGTGATCTATAGTGACTGTTGTGATGTAGGTGCTCTATAGTGACTGTTGTTATGTATAGTGCTCTACAGTGACTTGTTGCATAGCTTGCTCTATATTGACAGTTGTTCTATAGGTGATCTAAGGTGACTGTTTTGGGTATGATGCTCTATGATGACTTTTATTGGGTACGGTACTATATTGTGACTGTTGTTGACTACAGTGCTCTATACTGACTGTTGTTGAATAGATAGCCTATACTGACTGTTGTTGTGTAAGTGCTCTATAATGAGTTTTTTTTGTAGGTGCTCTATAGTGTCTGTTTTTGGTTAGGGTGATCTATAGTGCCTCCTGTTTGTATGGTGCACAGTACTGAATGTTGTTGCCTGGAGTGCTCTATACTGTCTGTTGTTGGTTGGGGTGCTCAAAACTGAGTGTTCCTGGGTGGAGAGGTCTATAGTGACTGTTGTTGGATAGAGTGCTCTAGATAGTGACTGTTGTTAGGTAGGTGTTCTATAGTGATTGTTTTTGTATATGGTGCTCTACAGTGACTCTTGCTGGGTAGGGGGCTCTACAGTGACTGTTGTTGCATTAGGTGTTTCATAGTGACTTTTGTTGTTTAGAGTGCTCTACATGTGACAATTTTGGGGTGGAGTGTCCTATAGTGACTATTGTGTAGAATGCTTTATAGTGATTGTTGTGCAGAGTGCTTTTCTGTGACTGTTGCTAGGTAGAGTGCTCTATAGTGACTGGTGTTGAGTAGATGATCTATATTGACTGTTTTTTGTAGGGTGCACTATAGTGACTGTTGTTGGGTAAGTGCTTTATATTCACTGCTTTTTTGTAGTGTGCACTATAGTGAATGTTGTTGGGTAGGTACTCTATAGTGACTGTTGCTGGGTTGCGAGCTCTATTGTGACTGGTGTTTGGTAGGGTTCTCTATAGTGACTATTGTTGAGAAGACGGCTCTATAGTGAAGTTTGATAGGTAGGTGCTCTACAGTGACTGTTTTTAAGTAGGTGTTCTTTAGGGACCGTCGTTGGGTAGAAGCTCTATAGTGACTGTTTTGAATAGGGTGTTTTATAGTGACTATTATGTGTACGGTGCTCTATAATGACTGTTGTTGAGTAGGGTGCTCTATATTGGCTGTTGCTGGGTAGGGTGCTCTATGGTGACTTTTGCTGCATGAAGTGCTCTGTACTGACTTGCTGGGTAAAGTGCTTTATAGTGACAGTTTTTTGGTAGGTACTCTATAGTGACTGTTGTTGGTGGGGTGATGTAAACTTAAGGTTGCTGGATAGGTGCTCTATACTGACTGTAGTTGAGTAGGGTGTTCTATAGTTAGTGTTGCTGGGAAGGGTCCTCTGTATTGAATTTTGTTGGGTGGTATGCTCTATAGTTACTGTTATTGGGTAGGTTGCTCTATATCAACTGTTGCTGGGTAGGTACTCTATAGTGACTGTTGTTTGGTGGGGAGCTTTATATTGACTGCAGTTTGATTGGTGCTCTATGGTGACTGTTGCTCGGTAG
Organism: Saguinus imperator; assembly: GCA_004024885.1. Classification (NCBI taxonomy): domain Eukaryota; kingdom Metazoa; phylum Chordata; class Mammalia; order Primates; family Cebidae; genus Saguinus; species Saguinus imperator. The sequence goes on from PVHO010009594.1 coordinate 49,978, forward strand.
AAGGCTCTATAGAGTCTTTTATTGTGTATGGTGCACTATAGTGACTGTTGTTGAGTGGAGTTTTCTATAGTGACTGTTTTTGTGTAGAGTGCCCTAGATAGTGACTGTTTTGGGGTAGGCTGCTCTATAGTGACTGTTGTTGGGTAGAGTGCTTTATAGTGACTATTGCTAAGAAAGTGTTCTATAGTGACTCATGTTGGGTAGGGTGCCCTATAGTGACTGTTGTTAGATAGAGTGCTCTATAATAAGTGTTGCTTGGTAGAATGCTCCTTAGTGACCCTTGTTGCACAGCTACTCTATAGTGACTGTTGTTGGGTGGGGTGCTTTACAGAAACTGTTTTTGGGTAGGTGCTCTATAGTGACTGTTGGTGGAATGCTCTATAGAGTCTGTTGTTGGGTATGGTGCACTATCGTGACTGTTGTTTGGTGGAGTTCTTTATAGTGACTGTTGTTGGTTAGAGTGCTCTAGATAGTGACTGTTGTTGGGTAGGTTGCTCTATAGTGACTTTGGTTCAGTGGGGTGCTCGATAGTGACAGTTATTATGTAGAGTGTTCTATTGGTGACTGTTGCTTGATGAAGTGTTTTACAGTTGCTATTGTGCAGAGTGCTGTATAGTGACTGTTGTTTGGTAGGTTCTTTAGAACTGTTTTTGGGTAGGGTGCTTTATAGTAATTGCTTTTTGGTAGGTAATCTATAGTAACTGTTGTTCAATGGGGTGCTCTATAGTGACTGTTGTTGGGTAGGGTGCTCTATACTGAGTGTCTTTGGGTAGGGGCTCTATAGTAACTTTTGTTGGGTAGGTGCTCTATAGTGACTGTTGCTGTGTAGGATACTCTATACTGACTTTTGTAGGGTAAGGTGCTCTACAGTGACTGTTGTTGACCAGAATGCCTTATATTGACTGTTGCTGGGTAGGTGCAGTAGAGTGACTGTTGGGTTGGGTGCTCATAGTGACTCTTGTTGGATACAATACTCTATAGTAACTGTTGTGGGGTAGGGTGCTCTATATTGACGGTTTTTGTGTTGGTACTCCATTGTAATTGACATTGGGTAGATGCTCTGTAGTGACTGTTTGGGTAGGTGCTCTATAGTTACTGTTGTTGAGTAGGGGCACTATAGTGACTGTTGTTATGTAGAATAATCTATATTGACTGTTTTTGGTAGTGTGCTCTATAGTGTGTGTTGTTAAGTAGGGTGATATATAGTGACTGCTATGTATGGGGTTCTCAATAGTGACTGTTTCTTATTTGGGTGCTGAATAGTGACTGTTGTTGGGTATAGTGCTCTTCAGTGGCTGTTGTTGACAAGAGTGCTCTAGAGTGAATGTTGTTTGGTAGGGTGCTCCGTAGTGACTGTTGTTGGGGGTGGTGTTTGATAGTGAATAACCTTGGGTAGAGTGCTCTATAAGTGACTGTGGTTGGGTGGAGTGTTTCATAGAGACTAATGTGTAGAGTGCTCTATAGTGACTGTTGTTGTTTAGAGTGCTCTATAGTACCTCCTGTTGGATTGGTGGTCTACAGAGTTTGTTGTTGGGTAGCATGCTCTATAGTGACTGTTGTTAAGTAGGTGCTCTATAGTGTCATTTGCTGGGTTGGGTGCTCCATAGTGACTGCTTTTGTGTAGGTGTTCTATAGTGACTGTTGATGGGGTTCTCTAAACTGATGGTGCCTAGGTGCATGCTCTATAGTTACTGTTGCTGGGTAGGGTGCTCTACAGTTACCATTGTTGGGTAGACAGCTCTATTTTGACTGATGCTGGGTAGGGTGCTCTACAGTGACTGTTGTTGTGTAGGATGCTCTTTGGTGACTACTGTTTGGTGTGTGCTCTATAGTAACTGCAGCTGCGTGGGGTGCTCAATAATGACTTTCTGGGTTGGGTGTGGTATAGTGACTGTTGTTGGGTATAGTGCTCTACAGTGACTGTTGTCTACAAAAGTGCTCTACAGTGACAGCTCTTGGGTAGAGGGCTCTATAGTGACTGCACTAAAGTATGTGCTCTATTGTGACTGATCTTGGGTAGAGTGCTCTATAAATGACTGTTATTTGGTGGGGAGCTTCATAGTGACTACTGTGTAGAGTTCTCTATAGTGACTGTTGTTGGTTAGAGTGTTGTATAGTGACTGTTGTTGGGTAGGTGCTTTATAGTGATTGTTGTTGTGTAGCATGCTCCATAGTAAGGTTTTTGGGGTCGGTGCTCTATAATGACATTTTCTGTCTATGGTGCTCTATTGTGACTGTTTATAAGTAGGTGCTCTATAGTCACTATTGTTGGTGGGGTGCTCTAAACTGACAGTTGCTGATTAGGTGCTCTATAGTGACTTTCTGGGTAGTGTGCTCTATAGTGACGGTTGTAGGGTAGATTTCTTTACAGTGACTGTAGCTGTGTAGGGTGTCCTACAGGGACTGTTGCTCGGTAAATTGCTCTTTCATGACTAATGTTGGATAGTGCTCTATAGTAACTGTTTTGGGGTGGGGTGCTCTCGAGTTACTTTTGTAGGGTTGGCTCTCTATAGTGACTCTTGATGGGTAGGATATTCTATAGTGACTGTTGTTGGGTAGAGTGCTCTATACTAACTGTGACTAGGTAGGGTTCTTTACTGTGACTGTTGCTGGGTAGGGTGCTCTAAACTAAATGTTGTTGGGTGGCGTGTTTTATACTGAATGTTGCTGGGTAGAGTGCTTTATAATAACACTTGTTTGGTACGTACTTCATAATGACTGTTGTGTGGGGTGCGTTACAATTACTGTTGTTGGGTATGTGCTCTATAGTGATTGTTGCTCAATGAAATGCTCTATAGAGTTTGTTGTTGGGTATGGTGCACTATAGTGACTGTTGCTGAGTGGAGTTCTCTATAGTAACTTTTGATGGGTAGAGTGCTCAAGATAGTAACAGTTTTTGGGTAGGATTTTCTATAGTGACTGTTGTTGGGTAGAGGGCTCTGTACTGACTTTTGTTAGGTAGAGTGCTCTGTACTTACTGTTCCTGGGTAGGGTGCTCAATTGTGACTGTTGTTGGATAGAGTGCTGTATAGTGACTTTTTTTTGTAGAGGGCTCTATAGTGACTCGTTGGGTAGGTGTTCTATAGTGACTGTTTTTAGGTAGAGTGCTCTATAGTGACTGTTTTTGGGTAGAGTACTCTATACTGACTGCTATTGTGTAGGGTGCTCTATACTGACTGTTGTTGGGTAGAGTGCTCTATAATGACTGATTTTGCAGAGAAATCTATAGTGACTGTTGTTGGGTAAATGCTCTGTAGTGACTGTTTCTGGGTAGGGTGCTCTATAGTGACTGTTTTGGGGTAGAATGCTCTATAGTGACTGTTGTTTGGTGGGGTACTCTATAGTGACTGTTTTTAGGTATAGTGCTCTATAGGTGACTGTTGTTGGGTGGACTGTTTTACAGTGACTATTGTGCAGACTGCTCTATAGTGACTGTTGTTGGTTAGAGTTCTCTATAATGACTGTTGTTTTGTAGGTCCTTTAGAGTGACTGTATTTTGGTAGAGTGCTTTATAGTAACTGTTGTTGGGTAGGTGCTCTACAGTAACACTTTTTGGGTAGGATTGTCTATAGTGACAGTTTTTGGTAGTGTGCTCTATAGTGACTTGTTGGGTATGCAGCTCTATAGCGATTGTTGTTGGGTAGGGTGATCTATACTGGCAATTGTTTGGTAGGTGCTCGATAGTTACTGTTGCTGTGTAGGGTGCTCTACAGTGACTGTCGTTGGGTGTGGTGACCTAAAGTGACTGTTGCTAGGTAGGGTAATGTATTGTGACCATTAGAGCACAGGTGCTTTATAGTGACTGTTGCTGGGTAGGGTTATCTATAGTGACTGTTGGGTAGGTGCTTCACACTGACTGTTGTTGCATAGTTGCTATATAGTGACTGTTGTATACAGTGCTCACAGTGACTGTTGTGGGATGCGGTACTCTGTAGTACCTGTTGTTGGGTAGAATGCTTTATGCTGACTTTCGTTGGGTAGGTGATCTATAGTGATTGATATTTTGTAGGTGCTCTATAGTAATGGTTGTTGGGTAGGTGCTCTACAGTAACTTTTGTTGGATAGAAGCTTTATAGTGACTGCTTTTAGGTAGAATGCTCTATGTTGACTGTTGTTGTTATGGTGCTCTATAGTGACTGTTGTTCAGTAGAGAGCTCTATAGTGAATGTTGTTGAAAAGTGTGCTCTATAGTGACTGTTGTTGGGTAAAGTGCTCTATAGTGACTGTTGTTGGTTAGGATGCTCTATAGTGTTTGTTGTTCTATAGATGCACTATAGTGTCTGTTGTTTGGTAGGTGCTCAATAGTGACTGGCGTTGGGTGGGATGGTCTATACGGACTGTTCCTGGGTGTATTGCTCTATAGTGACTGTTGTTTGGTAGGTATTCTCTACTGACTGTTGTTGGGTGGAGTTCTCTATAGTGACTCTTGTGTTGAATGCTCTATAGTGACTGTTGTTTTTAGGGTGATTTATAATGACTGTTGTTGGGAAAAGTGCTCTATAGTGACTGATGTTGGGTACAGTGCTCTATAGTGACTGTTGCTGGGTAGGGTGTTCTATAGTCACTGTTTCTGGGTAAAGTTCTCTATACTCACTGTTTTTTGGGTAGAATTCCGTATAGTGACTGTTGTTAAGTAGGGTTCTCTATAGTGCCTGATGTTGGATAGAGTGCTCTATAGTGACTGTTGGTGGGTAGGGTGCTTTATAGTCACTGTTACTGGATAGAGAGCTCAATAGTCACTGTTTTGGGTAGAATCCTCTATAGTAGCTATTGTTGGGTAGGTGCTTTATAGTGACTGATGCTGGATAGGGTGCTCTATAGTGACTGTTTTTGGGTTTGTGCTCTATACTGACTGTTGTTTGGTAAAGTGCTTTATAGTGACTGTAGTTGGGTGGGTGTTTATAGTGACTGTTGTTGGATATGAGCTAGTGACTGTTGTTGGGTAGTGAATTCTATAGTGAGCGTTTTGGCTGAATTTCTCCAATGTGACTGTTGTCAAGTAGGGTGCTCTATAGTGATTGTTACTGGGTTGGGTGATCTGCAGTGACTGATGTTGTGTAGAGTGCTGTATTGTGACTGTAGCGCATAGTGTGCTCTCGTGACTTTTGCTGGATAGAGTGCTTTATTGTTACTGTTGTTGCTTAGGGGGCTCTAGATACTGACTGTTATTTTTTAGGCTGGTCTATAGTGACTCTTGTTGGGTAGAGTGCTCTATAGTGACTGCCTTTAGGTAGAGTGCTTTATAGTCATTGTTGTTTGGTAGGTGCTCTATAGTGACTGTTGCTGGGTATTGTGATCGATAGTGACTGATGTTAGTTGGGGTGATCTATAGTGACTGTTGTTAGGTAAGTGCTCTATAGTGACTTTTGCTGGGTAAGGTGCTCCATGGTGACCATTTTTGGGTAGGTGCTGTGTAGTGACTCTTGGTGGGCTGCTCTAAACTGACTGTTGTTGTTTAGGTGCTCTATACTGAAAGTTGTTGTGTAGGGTGCTCTATAGAAACTGTTGTTGGATAGAGTGTTCTATAGTGACTCACTGCATAGGGTGCTCTGCAGTGACTGTTCCTGAGCAGAGTGCTTTATAGTGACTGTTATTGGGTAGGAGTCATACAGTTACTGGTGGTGGGGTGGTCTAAACTGGTTGTTGTTGATTATGTGCTCTATACTGATTGTTTTCCGGTAGGATGATCCATATATACTGTTGTTGGGTTGGTGCTCCATAGCAACTTTTTTTTGGGGGGAAGGCTCTATAATGACTCTTTTTGGGTAGAGTGTTCTAGATAATGACTGTTGTTGCGCAGATTGCTCTATAGTGACTGTTTTTGGGTAGCATGCTCCATAGTGACTGTTGTTGGTATGGTGGTCTATAGTAACTGTTGTTTGGTAACTGATTTATAATAACTCTTGTTAAGTAGAGTGATTTTTAGTGACTGTTGTTTGGTAGGTTCTCTATAGTGATTGTTTTTGGATAGAAGCTCTATAGTGACTGTTGTTGGGTAGGTGCTCTATGGTGACTGTTGTTGGTTAGGTGCTCTATAGTGACTGTTGCTGTGCAGGGCTTTATAATGACTGTTCTGAATGCAGTGCTCTACAGTGAGCATTGCTAGGTAGACTTCACCATAGTGACTGTTGTTGGGTACGTGCCATATAGTGACTGTTGCTGAGTAGGTTGCTCTATAGTGACTGTTTTTGGATAAGTGCTGTATAGTCATTGCTGTTGGGTGGAGTGCTCTATAGTGGCTATTGTTCTGTAGAGTGCTCTATAGTGACTGTTTTTGGGTAGAGTGCTGTATAGTTACTGTGGTTTGGTAGAGTGCTCTATTGGTGACTGTTGCTTGGTAGGATTCTCTATATTGATTGCTGCTGGGTAGAGTGCTCTATAGTGACTCTGTTTGGTAGGGTGCTCTATACTGAGTGTTGTTGGGTACCTGCTTTATAGTGACTATTGTTGTGTAGGGTGCTCTCTTGTGACTGTTTCTGGGTAGGTGCTGTATAGGTACTGTTGTTAGTGGGGTGCTCTAAACTGACGGTTGTTGCATAGGTTCTCTATAGTGACTGTTGTTGGGTAGGGTTCTCTAGAGCGACTTCTGTTGTGTAGGGTGCTCTATACTGACTTTGGCTGGTTAGGTGATCTACAGTGACTGTTGCTGTGCAGGGTGCTCTATAGTGACTGTTGTAAGTGGGGTGTTCTATACTGACTGTTGCTGGGTAGAGTGCTCTCTACTTACTGATATTGCTTACATGCTCTATAGTGACTGTTGCTGGGTAGGGTAAATTATACTGGCTGTTATTGGGTAGGTGCTTTATGGTGACTGTTGTTGGGTGGGGTGCTCTATGGTGACTGTTGTTGGGAAGAGTGCTTTTGAGGTGACTTTTTTTGGGTGAAGTGCTTTTTAGTAAATGTTGTTTTGTAGAGTGTTCTATGGTTACTGTTTTTGGGTAGAGGGCTCTATAGTGACTCTGATTGTGTAAAGTGCTGTATAAGTAACTGTTTTTGGGTGGAGTGGTTTATAGTAACTATTGTTGGGAAGGGTTCTGTATAGTGAATGTTGTTGGGTACGGTGCTCTACATTGACTGTTGCTGGGTAGAGCACTCTATAGTGACTCTTATTGGTGGGGTGCTCTGTAGTGACTGTTGTTGGGTAGGGTGTTCTATAGTGACTGTTGCTGGGTAGGATTCTCTATACTAACTGTTGGGTTGGGTTATCTATAGTAACTTTTGCTGGTAGGGTGTTCTTTAGTGACTGTTGCTGGTTAGTGTGCTCTATAGTTAATGTTGTTTGGTAGGTGCTCTATAGTGACTTTTGCTGGATAGGGTGCTTTATACTGTCAGTTTTTGGGTAGGTGGTGTATAGTGACGATTGTTAGTTGTGTGTTCTAAACTGATGGTTGCTGGGTATGTGCTCTACAGTGACCCTTGAAAGGTAGGGTGCTCTATAGTGACTGTTTTTGGGTATAGTGCTCTGTAGTACTGTTGCTGGGTAGGGTGCTCTACAGTGACTGTTGCTGTGTAGGGTGCTCTTTGGTTACTACTGTTGGGTTGGTGCTATATAGAGACTGTTGTTTGGTGGGGTGCTCCACATTAACAGTTGTTGGGTGGGTGCTCTATAGTGACTCTTGATTGGTCAGATACTCTATAGTGGCTGTTGATGGGTAGGGTGCTCTATAGTGACTGTGGCTGGGTAGGGTTTTCTATAGTGACTGTTGATATGTAGTGTGCTCTATACTGACTGTTGTTATGTGGCATGCTTTATTCACACTCTTGCTGGGTAGAGTGATCTATAGTGACTGTTGTTTGGGAGGTATTCTATAGTGACTGATTTTTGGTGGGGTGCTCTATAGTGACTGTTGTTCAATAAAATGTCATATAAAATTTGTTAGGCATGGTGTACTATACTGGCTGTACTTGGTTGGAGTTTTCTCTAGTGACTCTTATTGGGTATAGGACCCTACTGTGTCTGTTGTTTGGTAAGCTCTCTGCAGTGACTGTTGTTGAGTAGGGTACTATAGAGTACTTACCCAACAACAGACAGTATAGAGCACTTTACCCAACAACAGTCAATGTAAAGCACCTATTCAACAACAGTCACTTATACAGCCCTGCACCCAACAACAGTCAATATAGAGCAACCTACCCAGCAGCAGTCACTATAGAGCACATAGTCAACAATAGTCACTATAAAACATCCATTCAACAACAGTCACTATAGAGCACCTTACCCAAAACAGTCACTGTAGAGCACCCTACACAGCAACAGTCGCTATAAAGCACCCTAAACAAAAGCAGTCACTATAGAGCTCCCTACCAAACAACAGTCACTAGAAAGCACTCCAACCAACAACAGTCACTAAATTGTACTGCACCCAGCAACAGTTTCCATAGAGCACATGACACAATAAGAGTCACTATACAGGCAGTTCCAAGATGGCATCATAGAAACAGCTCAGGATTTCAGCTCTCAGTGAAGGCGCAGAGGGTGAGTCCTAGCTGCATTTGCAGACGGACTTTTGTAGCCCACAGAACTGGCAAATTTCCAGGTGTAGGAGAGACACAGGAGAGCAGCACAGCCCACTTGCATGGCCGTTTCTGCTGGCGGCACCACAGCACAGTGGCAGCCCGCACGAAGCTCACTGATCTGGGTGCCTTGTTAAACCGGCAATCTGAGTTTTGGGAGGGCATATTGACATGTCCATTTGATTGAATGGGACTTGGATGGTGAGCAAAGACCAGGAGATTCCTGGGAAGAGCGATTTGTGCCAGAGCAGTGGGCTGCTACAGAGGAGATTGCACGGATCCCGGTGCCCAATCAGGAGGTGACTGGGGCGCCAGTGAGAGAGGCAATCATTCAATTTGGAAAGAAAAAGAGAGAGAGAGGAGAAACTCTGAGGCAAGGAGCCAGGTGATTGAACTTGGTGGGTTCCAACCTCACGGGGACAAGCTGCATGGTGATTTGAGGTGCTTGGGGTTGAGAGTTTTGCTGCAGGATCAGCTGAATTCAAGCAGTGCAGCTTGGTGGGAGAGGTGCATCTGCCACTATGGACACAATCCACCCCTACTGAGGTACTGCCCACTGCTGACACAGCCTGTCGTTGCTGAGGCAACCAGCCATAACAGAGAGATGCCACCAACAGGGTGGAGTGCACCACAGTAGAATGGAGCCCCTCCACAGCAGGGCAGACCCACACTAGCAGGGCGGAGCCCTGTGAGGCACATAGTGAATAGACTTCCTCCTAGCTGGGCAGGACAGTGCAACAGATACTCATGAAGAAAACCCCAACTCTCTGAGACAGAGAATCTGAAGGAAAAAAAGGGGGGTGGCTTTTATAAGTTCTGCAGCAGACACATTCACCCAGCAAATCTGAATGAACAATGGAGCACACAGCTCAGCACTGGAGCTCCTGTAAAGTACAGACCATCTCCTCAAGCAGCTCCCTGACCCCTGTATATCCAAAGAGGCCCCTCAAAAAGGACTAATCAGACTGACATTTGGTGGGCATCATTCTGGGACAAAGATAGCAGAAGAAGGAACTGGTAGCATCCCTCACTGTTCTGCAGCTGCTACAGGTGTACCCCAGAGAAGCAGGGCCTGGAGTGGACATCAGTACTCGTACAGCAGAGGGGCTAAACCATGAGAAGGAAAAGTAAATAACAGAAATACTTCATCATCAACAATCTGGGCATCCACTCAGAGACCCAATCAAAAAGTCAGCAACTACTAAGATGACAGGCGGATAAATCCACAAAGATGGGAAGAAACCAGCGCAAATGGAGGAAAACACCCGAAACCAAAACACCTCACCTCCTACAAAGGACCAAAACTCCTCACCAACAAGGGAACAAAGCTGGACGGAGAATGAGAGTGACAAAATGACAGAATCAGACTTCAGAAGGTGGATAATGAGAAACTTCAGTGAGCTAAAAGAACATGTTCTAAATCAATGCAAAGAAACTAAGAACATTGAAAAAAGATTTGAAATAAGATTCGAGGAAATGATAACAAGAATGGACAACTTAGAGAGGAATATGAATGAATTGAAGGAGCTGAAAAACACAACATGAGAACTTTGTGAAGAATGCACAAGTTTCAACAGCCAAATTGACCAGGCAGAAGAAAGAATATCAGAAATCGAAGATCAACTCAATGAAATAAAAAGAGAAACCAAGATTAGAGAAAAAAGCGCAAAGAGGAATGAACAAAATCTCCAAGAAGTGTGGGACTATGTGAAGAGACCTAACCTACGTTTGATAGGCATACCAGAATGTGATGAAGAGAATGAATCCAAGCCAGAAAACACTCTTCAGGATATTATCCAGGAAAATTTTCCCAACCTAGCAAGGCAGGCCAATAATCAACTCCAGGAAATACAGAGAACACCACAAAGATATTCTGCAAGAAGACCAACCCCAAGGCACATAATCGTCATTCACCAGGGTTGAAATGAAAGAAAAAATACTAAGGGCAGCCAGAGAGAAAGGTCGGGTCACCCACAAAGGGAAGCCCATCAGACTCACAGCAGATCTCTCGGCAGAAACTCTACAAGCCAGAAAAGAGTTGGGGCCAATATTCAACATCCTTAAAGAAAAGAACTTTTAACCCAGAATTTCATATCCAGCCAAACTGAGCTTCATAAGTGAAGGAAGAATAAAATTTTTTGCCAACAAGCAAGAACTCAGAGATTTTGTCCCCACCAGGCCTGCTTTACAAGAGCTCCTGAAAGAGGCACTACACATAGAAAGGAACAACCAGTACCAGCCACTCTAAAAACATACCAAATGCTAAAGAGCATCAACAACATGAAGAATCTGCATCAACTAACAGGCAAAACAGCAAGCTAGCATCAAAACGGCAGTATCAAATTCACACATAACAATATTAACCCTAAATGTAAATGGGCTAAATGCACCAATCAAAAGACAGACAGGAAAATTAGATAAAAAACCAAAACACATCGGTGTGCTGTATCCAGGAAACCCATCTCACATGCAAAGATTTACAATGACCCAAAATAAAGGGATGGAGGAAGCTTTACCAAGCAAATGGAGAGCAAAAGAAAGCAGGAGTTGCAACTCTCATCTCTGATAAAATAGACTTTAAAGCAACAAAGATCAAAAGAGACAAAGAAGGTCATTACATAATGGTAAAAGGATCAATTCAACAAGAAGAGCTAATGATCCTAAATATACATGGACCCAATACAGGAGCACCCAGATATATAAGGCAAGTTCTTAACGACCTACAAAGAGACTTAGACTCCCACACAATAATAGTGGGAGACTTTAACACTCCACTGTCAATATCAGACAGATCAACCAGACGGAAAATTAACAAGAATATCCAGGGCTTGAACTCAGACCTGGAACAAGCAAACCTGATAGACATTTACAGAACTCTCCATCCCAAATCCACAGAATAGACATTCTTCTCATCACCACATCACACCTACTACAAAATTGACCACATAATTGGAAGTAAAGCACTCCTCAGCAAATGGAAAACAACTGAAATTATAACAAACAGTCTCTCAGGCCATAGTGCAATCAAGTTAGAACTCAGAATTCAGAAACTAACTCAGAACCACACAGCTTCATGGAAACTGAACAACTGGCTCTTGAATGTTGACTGGATAAACAATGAAATGAAGGCAGAAATAAAGAAGTTCTTTGAAACCAACGAGAATGAAGACACAACATACCAGAATCTCTGGGACACATTTAAAGCAGTCTGTAGAGGAAAACATATAGCAATAAGTGGCCACATGAGAAGAGTGAAGAGATCTAAAATTGACACCGTATCATCAAAATTGAAAGAGCTAAAGGAGCAAGATCAAAAAAACTTAAAACCTAGCCAAAGACAAGAAATAACTAAGATCAGAGCAGAACTGAAGGAGATAGAGACACAAAAAAAACCCTTCAAATAATCAATAAATCCAAGAGCTGGTTCTTCGAAAAGATCAACAAAATAGACAGACCACTAGCCAGACTGATAAAAAAGAAGAGAGAGAACAACCAAATAGATGCAATAAAAAATTATAATGGGGAAATCACCACAGATTCCAAAGAAATTCAACAGATCGTCAGAATACTACAAAAAACTCTATGCACATAAACTAGTAAACCAGGAAGAAATGGATAAATTCATGGACACCTGTGTCCTCCCAAGCCTAAACCACGAGGAACCTGAAACTATGAATAGACCAATAACAAGGTCTGAAGTCGAGGGAGCAATTAAGAGCCTACCACACAAAAAAAGCCGAGGTCCAGATGGGTTCACAGCCGAATTCTACCAGACACACAAAGAGGATCTGGTACCATTCCTTCTGAAACAATTCCAAATAATCCAAAATGAGGGAACCCTTTCCAAATCATTTTATGAGACCAACATCATCCTGTAACCAAAACCCGGAGGAGCTCAACAAAAAAAGAAAACTGCAGGCCAATATCCATGATGAACATAGATGCAAAAATCTTCAATAAAATACTGGCAAACCGATTGCAACAGCACACTAAAAAACATATTCATCATAATCAAGTAGGATTCATCCCGGGAATGCAAGGCTGGTTTAACGTATGCAAGTCTAGAAACGTCATTCACCACATTAAGAGAACCAAAAACAAAAACTACAAGATTATGTCAATTGACACAGAGAAGGCATTTGACAAAATTCAGCAGCTCTTTATGCTAAAAACTCTCAATAAACTGGACATTGATGGAACGTATCTCAAAGTAATGAAAGCTATTTATGACAAACCAACAGCCAATATCATACTTAATGGGCAAAAACTGGAAGCATTCCCTTTGAAATCTGGCACGAGACAAGGATGCCCTCTCTCACCACTCCTATTTAACATAGTACTGAAAGTTCTAGCCAGAGCAATCAGGCAAGAAAAAGAAATAAAGCATATTCGAATAGAAAAGCAGGGAGCCAAATTGTCTCTATTTGCAGACGACATGATAGTATACCTAGAAGACCCCATCACCACAGCCCAAAAACTCCTGAAACTGATAAGCAACTTCAGCAAAGTCTCAGGATATAAAATCAATGTGCAAAAATCACAAGCATTCCTATACACCAGAAACAGACTTAAGGAGAACCAAATCAAGAATGAACTGCCATTCACAATTGCTACAAAGAGAATAAAATACCTAGGAATAAAACTTACAAGGAATGTAAGGGCCATCTTCAAGGAAAACTACAAACCACTGCTCAACGAAATAAGAGAGGACACAAACAGATGGAGAAACATTCCATGTTCATGGTTAGAAAAAATCAATATCGTGAAAATGGCTATACTGCCCAAAGCAATTTACACAATCAACACTATCCCCATCAAGCTCCCATTGAATCTCCTCACAGAATTGGAGAAAACCACCATGAACTTTATATGGAACCAAAAGAGAGCTTGCATAAACAAGTCAATTCTAAGCAAAAAGAACACAGCTGGAGGCATTACACTACCAGACTTCAAACTATACTAAAAGACTACAGTAATGAAAACAGCATTTGGTACTGGTACCAAAACAGAGTTATAGACCAATGGAACAGAACAGAGGCATCAGAGGCAAATCAACATATCTACAACCATATAATCTTTGATAAACCAGACAAAAAAGAAGCAAAGGGGAAAGAATTCCCTGTTTAACAAATGGTGTTGGGAAACTGGTTAGCCATGTGCAGAAAGAAGAAACTGGACCCCTTCCTGACACCTTACACTAAAATTAACTCCAGATGGATTAAAGACTTAAACGTAAGACCTGACACCATTAAAACCCTAGAAGAAAATCTAGGCAAAACCATTCAGGACATAGAAGTAGGCAAGGACTTCATGACCAAAACACCAAAAGCATTGGCAACAAAAGCCAAAATAGACTAATGGGACCTAATCAAACTCCACAGCTTTTGCACGGAAAAAGAAACAGTCACTAGAGTAAATCAGCAACCAACAGATTGGGAAAATATCTTTGCAGTTTACCCAACTGACAAAAGGCTGATATCCAGAATTTACAAAAAACTCAAACAGATTTACAGGATAAAATCAAACAAGCCCATTCAAAAATGGGCAAAGAATATGAACAGACACTTTCCAAAGAAGACATACATGAGGCCAACAAACACATGAAAAAATGCTCATCATTACTGGTCATTAGAGAGATGCAAATCAAAACCACATTGAGATACCATCTCACGCCAGTTAGAATGGCGATCATTAAAAAATCTGGAGACAACAGATGCTGGAGAGGTTGTGGAGAAAAGGGAACACTTACACTGTTGGTGGGAGTGTAAATTAGTTCAATTATTTTGGAAGACAGTGTGGCAATTCCTCAAGGACCTAGAAATAGAAATTTCATTTGACCCAGCAATCCCATTACTGGGTATATATCCAAAGGAATATAAATCATTCTACTATAAGGACACATGCACACGAATGTTCATTGCAGCACTGTTTACAATAGCAAAGAACTGGAACCAACCCAATTGCCCATCACTGATAGACTGGATGGGGAAAATGTGGCACACATACACCATGGAATATTATGCAGCAATCAAAAATGACGAGTTTATGTCCTTTGTAAGGACATGGATGAATCTGGAGAACATAATTCTCAGCAAACTGACACAAGAACAGAAAAGAAAATACTACATATTCTCACTCATAGCTGGGTGAGAAAAATGAGAACACATGGACACAGGGTGGGGGGTAGTACACACTGGGGTCCATTGGGAGCAATAGGGGAAGGACAGTGGGGGAGGGCTGGGGAGGGATAGCCTGGGGAGAAATGCCAAATATGGGTACTTATGCAACTATCTTGCACATTCTGCACTTGTACCCCAAATCCTAAAATGCAATAAAAAATAAGAGTCACTATATAGCACCCTACCCAAAAACATAAACTATAGGGCACCTACACCACAACAGTCACTATTGGAGCACTTTATTCAAAAACAGTCACCATGGAGCACCCCACCCAACAACAGTTCCTATAGAGCACCCTGACAATCAACTGTCAGTACAGAGCACCCTACTCAACAACTGTCAGTATAGAGCAGACTACCCAACAACAGGCACTATAGAGCACCTACACAACAAGAGTCACTATATAAAACACTCTACACAACAATAGTCACCATTGAGCAACCCACCCAGCAACAGAAAATATTGAGCACCCTACCCAACAGGAGACACTATGAAGCACTCCACACAGCAAAATTTACTATACAGCATGCTACCTGGCAACAATCAGTATAGAGCACCCTATGCAGCAACAGTCACTATTGAGCACTCTACAAAACAACAGTCACTATAAAGCACCTACCCAACAACAGTCATTTTAGAACACCTACCCAGCAACAGTCAGTATAGGGAACCTACCCAACAACAGTCACTATAGAGTACTCTACCAAACAACAGTCACAATAGAGCACTGTACTCACAACTGTCATTATAGAGCACCCAGTCCAAAAACAGTCACTATAGATTACCTACCCTAAAACTGTCAGTATAAAGCAACATCCCTAATATTTACTGTAGAGCACTCTACCCAAATACAGTCACTATAGAACACTCTACACAACAATAGTCAGTATAGAGCACTGCACCTAATAACAGTCACTATAGAGCACCCTACCAAGAAACAGTCACTTTACAGCACCCTACCTAACATAAGTTACTATAGAGCACCTACACAAGAACAATCACTATAGAGCAACTACCCAACAACAGTCACTATACAACACCTACCCCAACAACAGTAACTATAGAGGACCCCATCCAAAAGCAGACACTATAGAGCACCATAACCAGCAACAGTTACTATAGAGCACCTACCCAAAAATAGTCACTATAGAACACACTGCCCAAAAACAGTCACTATAGAGCACCTATTTAACAACAATCTTTATAAAGCAACCTTCCCTACAAGAGTCACTATAGAGCACTCCACCCAAAACAGTAACTTATAGATCACTCTAGCCAACCACAGTCACTATCTAAAGCCCTGTACCAAACAACAGTCACTATAAAGCACTCTACCCAGCAACAGTCAGTATAGAGCACCCCACCCAACAGCAGTCACTATCCAGCTTCCACTACCCAACAACAGTCACTATACAGCACCCTACCATGCAACAGTCACTATAGAGCACCCAACTTAACAGCAGTCACTATAAAGCACCTTACCCATCAGCAGTCACTGTAAAGCACACTACACAGAAATAGTATAGAGCACTCTACCCAGCAACAGTCACTATAAAGCACTGTAACCAACAACAGTAAATACAGAGCACACTACCCAGCAACAGTGAATATAAAGCACCCTACCAGCAAGAGTCAGTATAGGGCACTCTACCCAACAACAGGTAATATGGAGCACTGTACACAGCAACATTAACTACAGAGCAAACAATTCACCAATTGTCACTACAGAACACCCTACCAACAAAAGTCACTATATAGCACTTTACATAACAACAGTCACTATAGAGAACCTACCCAACAATGGAAACTGTAGAGCACCCACACATCAACAGTTACTAAAAAGCATTCCACTCAGCAACATTTAGGATTGAGCACCCCATCTGACAAGAGACACTATAGAGCTCTCCTCCCAACAGCATTCACTAGAGTGCACCCTACACAACAGCAGTTACTATGGAGCACTCTAAGCCACAACACTCACTATAGAGCACCTATTCAACACAACAGACCCTATGAAGCTCCTACTCAAAACAGTCACCATAAATCAACCCACTTGGAAACAATCAGTAGTGAGCACTCCACTGAACAATAGACAGTATAGAGCACTCCACCCAAGAACATTCACTATAGTGCACCCTACCCAACAGCAGTTACTATAAAGCACTCTAACCAACCACAGTCACTATAAAGCACCTACCCAACCACAGTCACTATAGAGCACATACCCAACAACATTCAGTATAGGACACCTACCCAACAATTGTCACTATGGAGCACTCTACACAGCAACAGTCACAATAGAGCATCATACACACAACAGTCACTATAAGCACCATACCCAAGAGCAGTCACTATTGATCACCTACTGAACAACAGTCAGTATAGAACAAGCTACCCAGCAAGTCACTGTAGAGCACTCCACACAACAACAGTCACTTTTAGAGCACTCTACCCAACAAGAGTCACCATAGATCACCCCACAAAATAACAGTCACTATAAAGCACCATAACCAGCAACAGAAAAAAGAGAGCACCTATTTAACAATAGTCACTATAGAGCAGCCTACCCAACAACAGTCACTATAGAACACTCCATAAAACAATAATCACTATAGAGTACCCTACCCAGCAAAGTCACTATAGAGGACACTACCCAACAACAGTCATTATGGACCATGCTATCCAGCAACATTTAGTATAAAGTACCCTATGCACTAACAGTCACTATAGAGCACTCTACCCAACAACAGTCACTCTAGAGCACCCTATTCAGCAACAGTCACTACAGAGCTACCTACCCAACAACTGTAACTATACAGCATTCCACCCAACAACATTCACTCTAGAGGACAGGCTCAACAACATTCACTATAAATCACCTATGTAACAACAGCCACTTTAGAGCCCTCTACCCCGCTAAAGTCACTATAGAGCACTCTGCACAACAACAATTACTATAGAGCACTCTACCTGACTACAGTCACTATACAGCACCCTTCCTAACAACAGTCACTATAGAGCATTCCACCCAACAAAAGTCACTGTAGAGCACCCTACTCTACAACAGTCACTATAGATCACCCTACCCAACAACAGTCATTATAGAGCACCCTGCCATCAACAGTCAGTATAAAGAACCCAACCTAACAAGAGTCACTATAGAGTTTCTGCCCAATAAAAGACAGTGGAGAACACCAACCCATCAACTCTCACTATAGAGCACCTACTCAACAACAGTCACTATAGAGCACAGAATCAACAACACTCACTATAGAGAACTTTACCCAACAACATTCACTATGGAGCACTGTACCCAGCAAGAGTCACTATACAGCAACCTACTCAAAATCAGTCACTATATTGTACCAACCCAAAAACAATCAGTATAGAGCACCTACCCAGCAACAGTCACTATAGAGCACTCTACACAACAACAATCACTATAGAACACCATACTCAACAACAGTCACGATGGAGCACGTTATTCAACAACAGTCACTATAGAGCACCTACCATCAAGAGTAACTATAGAGCCTTCTACCAAACCACAGTAACTGTAGAGCATTCAACCCAGCAATAGTCACTATAAAGAACCCCCCCAGAAACAATCACTGTAGAGCACCCTACTTAACAACAGTAACTATAGAGCATGCTGCCCAGCATCAGTCAGTATAGAGTACAAAATGGAGCATGAGTCACTATAGACCACTCTACTCAACAACAGTGTCTCCAGAGCACCCCTCCCAGAAACAGTCACTATAGTACACCCTACCCAACAGCAGTCACTATAGAGCATTTCTCCCAAGGACAGTCACTATGGAGTACCTACTAACAGTCACTATAGAGCACTCTGCCCAAAAACAATCAATAAACAACACTCTATTAATAATAGTTAGTATCTAGAGACCCCTACCCAACAACAGTCACTATAGAGCATCCTATCCAATAACCGTCAGTAACAAGAGCCATCTACCCAACAAAAGTCACTATAGGGCACTCCAACAACAGTCACTATAGAGTACTCCACACAATATTCAATATAAAACACTTCACCCAACAAATATAACCTAGAGAGCACTCTATCCAACACCATTTAATATAGAACACCCAACCCAAAAAAATGTCACTATTGATCACATACACAACAACAGTCACTACAGAGCACCCTTCCCAACAAGAGTAACTATAGAGCATTCTAAACAACAGTCACTATAGAAAACTCCATTCCACAACAGTCACCTATAGAGCACCCTACATAGCAACAGTTACTATGGAGCACCTACTTAACTATAGACTCTATAGAACACCCTGCTCAACAACAGTCACTATAAAACACCTACCCAACAATAGTTACTATAGAACACTCTACACAAAAGTCACAATAGAACACCTTCTTAACAGTCTCTATAGAGCAACCTACCTAACAACAGTCACTATAAAGAACCCTACACAGCAACAGTCTCCATAGAGCACACTAACCTGAAACAGTCACTATAGAGCACCCTACTGAACAACAGTCACTATGGAGCACTAAACCCAACAACAGTCACAATAGAGCACCCTAAGCAGCAACAGTGACTATAGAGCATTCTACCCAGCCACTGTCAATATAGGGCACTCTGCCCATCAACACTCACTACCGATTATTCTATCCAGCAACAGTAACTATAGAGCACCTACCCCAAAAGGGTCACTATAGAACAACCTGACAAACAACAGTCACTATAGACAACCTATATAAATACTCTCTCTGGAGAGCATCCTACCCAACAACAGTAACTATAGAGCACTTTACCCAGCAACAATCACTATAGAGCCCTATACAAAACAGTCACTATACAGTACTCCACCCAAAAACAGTCACCTATAGAGCACTCTAGCAAACACCAGTCACAATAGAGCACACCAGCAAAAATGCCTTTATAGAGTATCTACAGAACAACACTCATTACAGAGCACCCCAACCAGCAACATTCAGTATCAAGCACCACAACCAAAAGACACTATAGAGCACTCCACCAAAATACAGTCACTATAGCGCACCCTACTCAACAACAGTTTCAAAAGAGCACCCTATGGAAAAACCGTCACTATAGAGGACCTACTCAACATTAAGCATTATAGAGCACCTACCCAACAATAGTCAGTATAGGGCACCTAAGCTACAACAGTCACTGCAGAGCCCTCTACCAAAAAACAATTACTATAGAGTGTCTACCCAACAACAGTCACTATAGGAAACTCTACCCAACTACTGTCACTATAGAGCATCATACCCAACAATAGTCACTATAGAGCACACTATGCAACAAGAGTCACTACAGAGCACCTAGACAACAACAGTCACAGCCCTCTACCACACAACAGTCACTATAGTGCATTCTACCCAACAACAGTCACTATAGAAAACCCTACACAAGAACAGTCAGTGTGGAGCACTCAACCCATCAAGAGTCACTATAGAGCACCCTATTCAACACCAGTCACTGTAGAGCACCTACCCAACAACAGTCACTGTAGAGCTCTCTACACAACAGCAGTCACTATAGAGCACTCTACCCAACAACAGTCACTATAGAGCACCCTACCCAACAGTCACTATATAGAGCACTGTACACAACGACATTCACTATAGAGTACTCCACCATACAACAGTCACTATAGATAACCCCCCCAACAATATTTACTATTTAAAACACTTTACCCAACAACAGTCACTATAGAGCACCATACAAAATAACAGGCAGTATTGAGCACCTACCCAAAAACTATCACTATAGAGCACCTACCCAAAAACTGTCACTATAGAGCACTCTACTCATCAACAGTCACTATAGAATCCTGTATTCAACAGAAACTATAGAGCAGTCCATGAAACAACAGTCACTTATTGAGCACTCTAGCCAACAACAGTCAGTATACAGCACCCCACACAACAACAGTTACTGTAGATTACTTACCCAAAAACTGTCACTATAGAGAACCTTACCCTGCAACAGTCAGTATAGGGCATTTACCCAGCAACTGTGATGATAGAGCACCACACCCAATGACACTCACAGTAAAGTGTGCTACCCCACAAGAGTTACTAGAGAGCACAATACCCAGAAACAGTCACTATAGAGCACCTTACTCAACAACAGTCACTATAGAGCACTCTAAACATCAACAGTCACTATAGAACATTCTACCCAACAACAGTCACTATAGAGACTCTATTTACCAACAGTCAATATAGTGCACTCTTCCCAGCAACAGTCACTATAAAAAACTTTACCTAATAACAGTCACTACAGAGCCCACTACCAATCAATAGTCACTGTAGAGCACTTTACATTAAACCTTTCAATATAGAGCATTCCAGCCCACAACAGTCATTATAGAGCATCCTACCAAGCAACAGTCACTATAGTATCCTTGCCCAGCAACATACACTATAAAGCACTCTACCCAACAACAGTCAGTATAAAGCACCCTAACCAACAACAGTCACTATAGAGCACACTTGCAACAACAGTTACTATAGAGCACCTACTCCACAACAGTCATTATAGAGCCCTCTTCCCAAAAACAGACACTATAGAGCACCTACGCAACCACAGTAACTACACAGCTCTCCACCCAACAACAGCCACGATAGAACTTTCCACCCAAAAACAGTCCCTATAGAGCATCCTACCCAACAAATGTCACTATAGAGCACCTACCCAACAATAGTCATTGTAGAGCACCTACACAACAACAGTCAGTATATGGTACCTACCCAACAACAGTCACAGTAGGGCACTCTAGCCAACAAATGTCACAATACAGCACCGTACCAAACAACGGTCACTAAAGAGCACCCTACTCAACAACAGGGAAATACAGCACCTACCGAACTACAGTTACTATGGAGCACCCTACCCAACAACAGTCACTATAAAGTAACTACCCAACAATGGTCACTATAGAGCACTCTATCCAGTAAAAGTCATTATGGAAAACTCCACACAACAGTCACTGTAGAGTACCTACACAACAACAGTCACTATAGAGCATTCTATTTAGTAAGAGTCATTATGGAGCACTCCACCCAACAACAGTCACTCTACAGCACCCTACCCAGCAACAGTCACTATAGAGCACCCTACCAACAACAGTCATTATAGAGCACCATACCCAACAAGAGTCATATAAAGCACCTGCCCCACAACTCTCACAATATAGATCCAACACAAAACTGTACCTATAGAGCACCTATGCAACAGCAATCACTATAGAGTGTCTACCTAACAACACTCACTATATGGAACTCTACCCTACAAGTGTCATTATAGAGCCCTGTACCCAAAAACAGTCACTATAGAGCACAATATTTAAGAACAGTCACTATAGAGAACCTACACAACAACAGTCACTATAGAGGCCTCTACCAAACAACGGTTACTATAGAGCACTCTACCCAACAATAGTCACTATAGAGCACCCTACTAAAGAATAGTCAGTATAGAGCACTTTACCCAACAACAGTCACTGTAGATTTCTCTACCCAACAGCAGTCACTGAAGAGCATTCTACAAAACAACAGTCACTATAGAGCACCCTATTCATCAACAGTCACTGTACCACACCTACACAACATCAGTCACTGAAGAGCCCTCTACTGTGCAACAGTCACTATAGTGCACTCTACTTAACAAGAGTCACTATAGAACACCCTATCCAACAACAGTCACTATGTAGAGCACTCTACACAACAACAGTCACTATAGAGCAGTCCTCCAGACAACAGTCACCATACAGCTTTCTTTGAAAAAACAGTCATTATAGGTCACCTAATCAAAAACATTCATTATTTATAGCACTTTACCCAACAACAGTTACTATGGAGCACCTACCCTAAAACAGTTAATCTAGAGCAGTCTACCCAACAACAGTCACTATAGAGCACCGTACTCAACAACAGTCACTATAGAGCACCGTACTCTACAAAATGCACTATTGAGGACCTACCCAACAACAATCACTATAGAGCACTTTACTCAAAAAGTCTTTGTAGAGCATTCTACCCAACAACAATCACTATAAAGCCCTGTATTCAACAGTCACTATAGAGCACTGAACCCAACAACAGTCACTTTTGGAGCACTCTAGCCAACAGCAGTACTTATAGAGCACCCCAAAAAACAACAGTCTTTATAGAGCACTTACCCAACAAGAGTCACTATAGAGAACCCTACCATGAAACAGTCAGTATAGAGCAGTCTACCCAACATCAGTCACTATGAATCCCCTATGCAATTGTCACTATAGATCACCTACCCAACAATAGTAATTTTAGAACCCTCTACCCAAAAATAGTTACTATACAGCACTCTACCATACAACAGTCACTGTAGAGCACTCTACCCAGAAAAGTCACTATGCAGCACCCTTCCCAGCAAGAGTCACTATAGAAAACCCTATGCAATACCAGTCACTACAGAGCCCGCTACCCAAAAATAGTTACTGAAGCGCACACTACACAAAAACAGTCAATATAGAGCACTCCAGAAAACAACAGTCACTATGAAGCATCCTACCTAGAAAGAGTCACTATAGAGCACCTACCCAACAACAGTCATGATAGACCACCCCACTCAGCAACATTCACAATATTTCACCCTTCCTAGCAACATTCACTATCAAGCACTCTACCCAACAACAGTCAGTATAAAGAACCCTACCCAACAAGAGTCACTATAGAGCACCTTACCACACAACAGTCACTATTGAGCACCTACACAACAGCAGTCACTATAGAGCCCTTTACCCAACAACAGTCACCATAAAGAACTCTACCCAACCACAGTCACTATAGAACAACCTACGCAAGCAGGGTCACTATAGAGCACTCTACCCAATAAGAGTCACTATACATCACCTACCAAAGAAAAGTCACTTTTGAGCACCCTATTCAACAACAGTCACTATAGAGTACCTACCAAAAAACAGTCACTATAGTACACTCTACCCAGAAACAGTCTTTATAGAGCACTTCACACAGCAACAGTCAGTACAAAGCACGTTACCCAGGAACAGTCAGTGTAGAGCACCCTACTTAACAGCAGTCATTATAGACCACCCTACCAACAGCAGTCACTATAGAGCTTCTATCCAACAGTCACTATAAAGCACCTACACATCAACAGTCACTATAGAGCACCTACCCAGCATCAGTCACTATAAAGCCCTCTACCCAACAACAGTCACTATAGAGCACTATACCCAGCAACAGTTAGTATAAAGCACCCCACTTAACAACTGTCACGATAGCACAAGCTACCCAGCAACAGTCACTATAGAGCACTTACCCAACAACAGTCATTATAGAGCACCCTAATTAGCAACAGTCTATATAGAGCACCTACTCAACCACAGTAACTATATGGCACTCTGCACAATAGTCACTATAGAACACTGCACCAAAAAACACTCATAGAGCACTCTACCTGAAAACAGTCACTATAGAGTACCCCACCAAACAAAAGTCACCATTGAGACCCCTATCTAACAACAGTCACTATAGGAAACCTACCCAACAGCAGTCAACATTCAGAGCACTCCACTCAACAACAGTATCTAGAGCATACCCTACCCAACAGTTACTATAGGGCAACCTAACCAACAACACTCACTATAAAGCACCTACCCAACAACTGTCATACCATACCTGCTCAACAAATGTCAGTATTGGGCACCTACCCAACAAAAGTTACTATACTGCACTCTACCTAACAACAGTCACTATAGAGCACCCTAACCAAAAACAGTCGCTATAGATCACCTACCCATCAACAGTTAATATAGAGCAAAATACACAACAGTCACTGTAGAGCTCTCTACCCGATAACAGTAACTATAAAGCACTCTACACAGCAAGAGACACTTTAGAGCACTCCACCCAAAAACAGCCACTTATAGAGCACTCTACCCAATGACAGAAACTATAGATTACCACACCCAACAACAGTGACTATAGATCACCCTACCAAGCAACCATCACTACAGAGCACCTACCCAACAATAGTCACTATAGAGCACCCTACAGAACAACAGTCACAATTGAGCACCCTACCCATCAACAGTCACTATCAAGCATGCTACACAGCAACTGTCATTATAGAGCACACTACCTAGCAACAGTCACCATACTGCACTCTACCCAAAAACATTTACTCTAGAGCACCCTACCAAGCAACCATCACTATACAGCACCCTACCCAACAAGTCACTATAGAGCACTTCAACAAAAAACAGTAACAATAAAGCATCTACCCAAAAAGAGTAATTATAGAGCACCTACCAAGCAACAGTCACTATAGAGCCCTCTACACAACAACAGTCACTATAGAGCACTCTACCCACCAACTGTCACTAAAGAGCACCCTACACAATAACAATCAGTATTGAGAGCACCTTATGCAACAACAGTAAGTATAGGAAACCCTACCCAACAACAGTCATTGCAGAGCACTTCACCCAACAACAGTCACTATGGAGCACTCCACCCAGCACAGTCACTATAGAGCACTTTACCCAACAACAGTCACTGTGTAGCATTTCACCCAACAACATTCATTATAGAGTACCTACACAAAAAGAGTCAGTATAGAGCACCCTACCCAGAAACAGTCACTATAAAACACCCTATTCAACAACAGTCACTATACAGCACCTTTCCAACAGCAGTCACTATACAGCCCTCTCCACCCAACAACAGTCACCATAGAGCACCCTACCCATAAACACTAACAATAGAGCACCCTAAGAACATCAGTCTTTATAAAGCACCGTACCAGCAACAGTCACTATAAAGCACCATACATAACCACAGTAACTATATAGCATCTAGCAACAACAGTCATTGTAGAGCACCTACCCAACACCAGTCACTATAAAACACCTAACCAACAATAGACACTATAAAACACCTACCTAAAAACAGTCATTATAGAGCTCTCTACAAAAAACAGTCACTATAGAGCACTTACTCAGCAAGAGTCACTATAGAGCTTTTTACCCAAGAACAGTCACTATAGAGCACCTACCCCAACAACAGTCGGTATAGATCACTGTACCCAGTAACAGTCACTATAGAGCATTTTACTCAAGAACAGTCAGAATAGAACACTTTACCCAACAAGAGTCACTATATAGCACCCTAACCAACAGCAGTCACGGTAAAGAACCTACTTAACAACAGTCACTGTAGAGCCCTCAACTCAATAACAATCACTATCAAGCACTCTACTCAACAATTGTCACTATAGAGCATTCTAACCAAGAACAGTCAGTACAAAACACTCTACCCAAAAACAGTTACTATAGGCATTCTACTCAAAAACAGTCACTGTAGATCACCTACAAACAACAGTCAGTGAGGATTCCTCTACACAACAAAAGTTACTATAGAGTTTTCTACTGAACAACAGTCAGTATACAGCACCCTACTCAACAACAGTCACTATAGAGCACCTACCAAACAACAGTCACTATTAAGAGCTCTCCAGACAAAAACAGTCACTATAGAGCACCTACCCAAAAACAGTAACTATAGAGAAGTATACCCAACGAAAGTCACTATCGAGCAATGTACACAACAGCAGTCACTACTGATAACTTTTCACAAGAACAGTCACTATAGAGCTCCTACCTAACAAACATCACTATAGAGCAGCCTACCCAACAACAGTCATTATGGAATACTCTACCCAACAACAGTAAGTATATAGCCCTCTACACAACAGTCATTCTAGTGACCTCCACCCAACAACATTCACCTATACAGCACTCTAGCCAATAACAGTCACCATAAAGCACCCCACATAATAGCAGTCACTATAGAGCACTTACCCCACAGCTGTCAGTATATAGCAACCTGCCCTGCAACAGTCAGTATACAACACCTACCCAGCAACAGTCACTATAGAGCAACCCACCCAACAACACTCACTATAAAGTATGCTATTAACCAACAGTCACTATAGAGCACAGTACCCAGAAACAGTCAAGATAGAGCACCCTACTCTGCAACAGTCACTATAGAGCAGTCTACTTTACAACAGTCACCATAGAGACCCCTACACAAAAAGAGTTTCTACTGAGCACGCTACACATCAACAGTAACTATAGAGCAGCCTACCAAACAGCAGTCAATATAGGGCACTCCAGCCAACAACTGTCACTATAGAGAACCCAACCCAACAACAGTCACCATAGAGAACCTACACAACAGTCACTATAGAACACCCAACCCAGCAACAGCCACTTTAGAGCACCCCACTCAGAAATAGCCACTATAGAGCACCCTAACCAGCAAAAGTCACAAAAAAACACCCTACTCAAAAAGACTCATATAGAGCACCATACTCAAATACAGTCACTATAGAGCACACTACCAAAACATTCAGTATAAAACACCCTAAAAAACAACAGTCACTATAGAGCTCTAACCCAACAGTCACTAGAGATTACATACCCAAGAAAAGTCATTATAAAGCAACTACCCAGCCATGGTCACTATAAATATGTCTACCCAACAACAGTCACTATAAAAAACTCTACCCATCAACAGTCACAATAAAGCACCCCACCCAACAACAGTTATTATAGAGTACTCTACACATCAAAAGTCACTCTACAGCACCAACCCAACAATTACTATAGTACTCTACCCAAAAACAGTTAATATAGAGCGCCTACCCAACAGCAGTTATTATAGAGCACTCTATTAACCGAAAGTCACTATAGAGTACTCTACACAATTGTCAGTATAGAACACTCCACCCAACAACAGTCACATATAGAGCACTCTACCCAACAACAGTCACTAAAGAGCACCCCACCCAACAACATTGACTATAGATAACCCTACCCAACAACAATAACTATAGAGCACCCTATTTAATAACAATCACTATAGAGCACCTACCTAACAACAGACACTCTCTAGAGCACTTTACCCAACAATAGTCACTATAGAGCACCATATCCAGCAACAGTCAGTATTGATCGCCCCAACCAACAGCAGACACTATAGAGCACATACTCAACAACAGTCACTATAGAGCACCTATCCAATACCAATCACTATAAAGCACCTACCCAACAAGAGTCACTGTAGAACATGGTACTCAAAAACTGTCACTATAGAGCACAGTACCCAACAACAGTCACTATAGAGCATTCTGTTCAACAATAGTCACTGTAGAGCACCAACCCAACAACAGTCACTATAGAACTCTGTACCCAACATCAGTCATATAGAGCACAGTACCCAAGAACTGTCATTATAGGACACTCAAACCAACAACAGTCATTATAGAGTACCCTACCGAACAACAGTCATTGTAGAGCACCTACCCAACAACAGTCACTGTAGAGCCCTCTACCAAAGAACAGTCACTGTAGGGCCCACTACCCAACACCAGTCAGTATAGGGCCCTCTACCCTACTACAGTCACTATAGAGCACCCTACCCAACAACAGTCACTATCTAGAGCATTCTACCCAACAACAGTCACTATAGAGCCCCTACCCAATAGCAATCACTATAAAGCACTTACACAATGATAGTCAATATAAAACATGGTACCCAACAACTGTCACTATAGGGCACTGTACCCAGCAGCAGTCACTATAGAGCTTTGTACCCAACCTCAGTCACTATAGATCACAATACCCAATAACAGTCATTAAAGAACACTCAAACCAACAACAGTCATTATAGAGTACCCTACCCAACAACAGTCACTATAGAGCACCTACCCAGCAATAGTAACTGTAGAGCCGTCTACCCAAGAACAGTCACTGTAGGTCTCTCTACCCAACACCAGTCACTGTAGGGCACTCTACCCTACAACAGTCACTATAGAGCACCCTACCCAACAACAGTCACTGTCTAGAGCACTCTACCCAACAACAGTCACCATAGAGCATCTACACAATAGCAATCACTATAAAGCACCTACATAACAAGAGTCACTATAGAACATGGTAACCAATAACTGTCACTATAGGGCACTGTATCCAACAACAGTCACTATAGAGCATTCTGTTCAATATTCACTGTAGTGCACCAACCCAACAACAGTCACTATAGATCTCTGTACCCAACATCAGTTACTATAAATCACCATACCCAAGATAATTTATTATAGAACACTAAAAAAACTACAACAGTCATTATAGAGTACCCTACCCAGCAACAGTCACTGTAGAGCACCTACCCAACAGTCACTGTATAGCCCTCTACACAACACCAGTCACTATATGGAACTCTACTTATTAGCAGTCACTATCAAGCACCCTACTTAAAAACAGTCACTATCTAGAGCACTCTACCCAACAACAGTCACTATAGAGCACTCTACCTTAGAAAAATCACTATAGAGCACATAATCAACAACAGTTACTATAGAGCACTCTATTTAAAAACAGTCATTACACAGCACCATATCCAGCAACAGTCACTATAGAGCATCATACTTAACAAAAGTAACTATAGAGCACTCTACACAACCACAGTCACTATAGAGAAGTCCACCCCACAAGAGTCATCTATAAAGCACTCTACAAAACAACAGATAGTATAGAGCACACCAACACCCATCAGTATAGACCAGCTACCAAACAACAGTCGGTATAAAGCACCATACTCAGCAACAGTCACTGTAGGGCACCTGCCAAACAACAGTCACAACAGAGCACCTACCAAACATTATTTACTGTAGATCATGTACCCAACAACTGTCACTATAAAGCACCCACCCAAAAACAGTCACTATGAAGCACTCTACCAGCAACAGTTACTATTGAGCACAACATTCAAAAACAGTCATTACAGAGCATCCTACACAACAACAGTCTTTATAGAGCACGTACTCAACAAGAGTCACTGTAGAGCACCCTATGAAACAACAGTCATAATAGTGCACTCTATGCAACAAAAGTCAGTAAAGAGCACTCTACACAACAACAGTCACTATAGAGAACTCTACCCCACAACAGTCACCTATGGAGCACTCCAACCAACAACAGTCACTATATAGCACCCTACCCATCAACAGTAACTATAGAGTACTCTACCAACAACATTCACTATAGAGCACCCTACACATCAACAACACTCACTATAGAGCACCTAACAAACAACAGTCAATATTTAGAACACTCCAGCCAACAGCAGTCACTATAGAGCACCTACACAACAATGATCACTATACAGTCCTTCATGTAACAAGAGTCACGATAAAGCACTTTATACAACTACAGTCACTATACGACAACCAATTCACAATAGTAACTACAGAGCACCCTACCCAAAAACAGTCACTAAAGAGCACTTTACCCAACAACAGTCAGTATAGAGCAACCTACCCAAAAACAGTCACTATAGAGCTCCATAGCAAACAAAAGTCTCTATACAGCACCTACCCAACAATGGTCACTATACAGCCCTCTATGCAACAAGAGTCACAATAAAGCACTCTATCCAACAACATTCACTACAGAACACATAACACCTTACGCAAGAAGAGTCACTCTAGAGCACTCTACCCAACAACAGTCTTTATGGAGCACTCTATCCAGCAACAGTCACTGTAGAGCACTTCATCCAGAAACAGTCACTATAGAACACCCTTCAGAGAGAAAGTATAGAGCACCCTATTTCACAACAGTCACTATAGATCACCCTACAAATAACAGTCACTATAGAGCACCCTACAAAACAACAGTCACTATAGAGCTTCTATGCAACAGTCAGTTTAGATGACTTACCCAAGAACAGTCACTATACAGCACTTACAGAGCAACAGTCATTATAAAGCCCTCTAACCAACGATAGTCACTATAGAGCACTCTACCCAGCAACAGTCACTACAAAGCATTCTACCCAAAACAGTCATGAAATAGTATGCTACAGAGCCACAGTCATTATACAGCACCTACCCAACAACAGTCACTATAAAGCACCCCATCCAACAACAGTCAATATAGAGTACCTACCCAACAACAGTCACTATAGAGCACTATCTAAACAAAATCACTATGGAGCACTCTACACAACAGTCACTATAGAACACTCCACCCAACAGCAGTCACTATCCAGAGCACTCTAACCAATAACATTCACTCTAAAGCACTGTATGAGAGAAAAGTCACTATAGATCACTGTACCCAACAACAGTCACTACAGACAACTGCACCCACAACAGTCACTATAGAGCATTTACCCAACAACTGTCACTATATAGCACCTACACAACAAAAGTCACTATGGAGCCCTCAATCTAACAACACTTAATGTAGAGCACCCTACCCAGCAATAGTCACTATAGAGCACCTGCCCAACAACAGTCACCATAGTGCACCTAAAAAACAGCGTTTACTATAGATCAACTAATCAACAACAGTGACTATAGTGCACCTACCCAACAGCATTAACTATAGAGCACTCTACCGAACAAAAGTTACTATTGAGCACCATATTTAACAACAGTCATTATTGAGCATCCTACAAAACAAGTCACTATAGAGCACCCTATGCAATAACGGTCATGATAGAGAGCCCTACCCAACAACAGTCACTATGGAATCTGCTACCCAACAACAGTCACTATAGAGCCCTAACCAACAACAGTCACTATAGAGCACTGTACCCAGCAACAGTCACTAGAGAGCACCCCACCCAAAAACAGGCACTATAAAGCACGCTAGTTAACAAAAGTCACTACGGAGCACCTACCCTATAACAGTCATTACAGAGCACTCTACCCAGCAATAGTCACTATAAAGCACCCCACCCAACAGTCGCTGCAGTGTACCTACTGAACAACAGTCATGATAGAGCACCCTACACATCATCAGTCAGTATAGAGCACCCCACCCAACAACAGTCAGTCTTCAGTACCTACCCAGCAACAGTTACCATATATAGAGCACTCTACCCAGCAACAGTCACTAAACAGCACTTCACCCAGCAGCAGTCACTATAGAGCACTCTACCCAGCAGTGGTCAGTATAGGTTACACAACTTAACAGCAGTCATTATAAAGCCTTCTACCAATAAGTCACTACTGAGCACCCTACCCAGAAACAGTCATTATAGAGCACTTTACCAATAACAGTCACTTAGAGCACCCTACCCAACAACCGTCACTGTAGAACACTCAGCCCAGCAACAGTCAACATGGAGCACCCTACCCAGCAACAGTTACTATAGAGCACTCTACCCAACCACAGTCATTATAGAGCACCCTACCTGGCAACAGTCACTATAGAGCATGCTACACAACAACAGTCACTATAGAGTACTCCACACAATGACACCAACTGTAAAGCACTCTACTCAATGATAGTCACAATTTGGAGCATTCTACCCAACAACAATCACTATAAAGCACCCTCTGGAGCAACAGTCACTATACAGCACTTTACCCAACAATCGCTACAGAGCACACTACCCAACAACAGTCACTAGGGCACCCTACCCAACAACACTCACTATTTAGAGCACTATTCTCAATAACAGTCACTATAGAGCATCCCACTAAGCAACAGTCACCATCTAGAGCACTCTAAACAACAACAGTCACTATAAAGCACCCAACTCAATATCAACTCTTTAGTGACTTTTGTTTGGTAGGTACTCTTTTGTTTGGTAGGTACTCTTTAGTGACTGCTCTTTGGTAGGTGCTCTATAGGGACTCTTGTGTTGGTGCTCTATAGTGATTGTTTTTAGATAGGGTGTTTTATAGTGACTGTAGATGGTAGGATGATCTATAGTGAAAGTTTTTGGGTAGGGTGCTCTATAGTGACTGATGCTGGGTAGGGTTCTTTATAGTGAATGTTGCTAGGTGGTGTTCTCTATAGTGACTGTTGTTGGGTCGAGTGCTCCATAGTAACTGTTGTTGGGTAAAGGGCTGTATTGTGACTCTTGCTAGGTAGATGCTCTATAGGAACTCTTGAAGTGTAAATGCTCTATAGTGTCTGTTGTTGGGGAGCGTAATCTATAATGACTGTTCTTATGTGGGGTTTTCTATAGCGACTGTTGTTGGTAGGGTACTCAAGAGTGACTTTTGCTGAGTAGGTTCTCTATAGTGACTGTTATTGTGTGGGGTGCTCCATAGTGACTGTCGTTGACTAGATTCTCTATAGGTATTATTTTGGCTAGGTAGCTCTGTAGTGAGTGTTGTTTGGTGAAGTGCTCTATAGTGACTATTAATGGGTAGGGGCTCTGTAGTGACTATTGTTGGATGGGGTGCTCTTCACTGACTGTAATTGGTAGGGTGTTCTATAGTGACTTGTGAGATGTGTTTACTGTGCTGTGTGTGATTGTGTTGAGTGGTGTGCCTGTGTGAGGTATCTGCACTGCAAAATTTGTGTGGGGTAAGTGTTGTGTGTGTGTGAAATGTATTTACTGTGTAGTGTGTGTGGCCATTCGTGTGTCTGTATGAGGTTTCTTTAAAGAAAAGTGTGAATGTCATGAGTGGAGAGTGTGTGATATGTGTGCTCTATGTAGTGTGTGGTGACTGCTGTGAGTCTGTGTGGCTTGTGTGCACTCTTTTATAATTTTTATTGTATTTTAGGTTTTGGGGTACATGTGCAGAACGTGCAAGATAGTTGCATAGGTACACACATGGCAGTGTGTTTTGCTGCCTTCCTCCCCTTAACCCACATTTGGCACTTCTCCCCAGGCTATCCCTCCCCAGATCCCCCCACTGTCCCTCCCCTATTCCCCCAATAGACCCCAGTGTGTAGTACCCCCCTCCCTGTGTCCATGTGTTCTCATTTTTCTCACCCACCTATGAGTGAGAATATGTGGTATTTCCTTTTCTGTTCTTGTGTCAGTTTGCTGAGAATTATGTTCTCCAGATTCATCCATGTCCTTACAAAGGACATAAACTCGTCATTTTTGATTGCTGCATAATATTCCATGGTGTATATGTGCCAC
>PVHO010009595.1:0-83608 GCA_004024885.1 Saguinus imperator
CGTCAGTGTACAATATAATTTTAGTATTTTATTTTTTAATATTAAAATGCAATAAGTTTTATTTCAGTTTGAGGAACTAGTTACTGCAGAGACGCCACTTTATGAAAGTCATCATGTGGTATGTTTGCTTTCAACTGAATGATGTTGGGGTTTTGATCCTGCCATGCAAGTGTCTGCTTTCAATTAATTAATTTATTTATTTTGAGACAGAGTCTTGCTTGCTTTGTCACCAGGCTAGAGTGCAGTGGTGAGATCTTGGCTCACTGCAAACTCCACCTCCCGAGATCAAGCAATTCTCCTGCCTCAGCCTCCTGAGCCTATAAACATGTGCTGCCACACCCAGCTAATTTTTGTACTTTCAGTAGAAACAGGGTTTCATCATGTTGTCCAGGATGGTCTCTATCTCTTGACCTCATGATCATCCCACCTTGGCCTCCCAAAGTGCTGGGATTAGAGGCATGAGCCACCACACCCGGCCAAGTGTCTGCTTTCTTTGGGGGCATGTGTTATTTGAAGTTCTCTTTGTTTAATTAAACAAAAAAAAAAAAAAAAAAAAAAAAAAAAAAAAAAAAAAAAAAAAAAAAAAAAAAAGGAAAGCAAAGAAAAAAGAAAAAAATACCTTACTCCTTGATATTCCAAAACAGTCACACATTGTCTCTTGAAGACATTAGTTCATATCATTGACATTACTATGCTTAAAAGGTCAGGCCATAGAGGAAATTGTCATAAAGTCTGGCTCTTTTTGAAGTGGTTACTTCCCACACTAGTGAAATAAAGCTTAATGGCTAAGAAAGTAGAAACTCTGTAAGGTTTCAATACCATTTTTCAACATTTGTCTGCCAAAGAATTTTGATGGTATACTGAATAATAACTCAGAATTGAATGCTAAATATTTATTCCCATCATATATCATGATTTATGTATGTAAACCTGCAAATTATTTACATTTGGTTGACTATTTTATACAAACTAAGACATCTAGTATAAATCTAAGTTCCAAAAAGATGAAAAGGAGATATTTGATTTTGTGTTTTAAAGAGAATCACCATTGTTTGAATTGCTTCAGGATAATTCTTTTCTTAGTACAGAGACATCCCTTATACACTAGTTAACTGTAGGCTGTGAAAGTGAAAGTCATTTCTTTACCAAGATCTCTCAAACACTGTTTCATGTATCTAGAAATATTAAAATGTTAAATAAATCTCATCATTGAAGTATTTAATACAAATAGGAAGACAATGGTTGTTGAACATAAAGTAATTTTTGGAAGTGTATTTGGATCCAAAAAGACAAGATGATACATCAAGCAGTGGGTATATGTTAATAATAATATATTAAGCATGACTTAAAAATAATATGTTAAACATGACTCAGGAGATACCACAGCATCTAAAACATAAGGCACATAATATCATATCCTTTATATATTTTGCAATTTATATGGGGGAAATTAAAAATGAATATTCTTACTTTACAAAGCTATTCTGTTTATTTCAACTGAAGAACATAATTGTTGGTAAGGATGCCATGACTCAGAGAAATTGACCACTATTAACATTTTCAAAAGTTCCCAACCTCCAATATTTTAAATTCTCAAAGATGAAGTTGTTCCTTTAAGCTTATGTTTAGGTTAATACTCTTTATTCCTTATACCCTAAAGGAGTGAGGATGCAATGCACTTTGTGTCAGAGATTATAAACTCTTCATTATTTATTCTCAGAGTTTAACCCTTTAATTCTCAGATTTTCAAATCAATTGAAAATAAATTGACGGTATTGTTGCAGGAAAGTTGGCTGTTGAAATGTCATCTGATCAATTATATTAGAATCTGAGGTGGTTATAAGAAAGAAAATTGTTTTTCTCATCTGTCTGCTTCATTGGCTTTTGCTACAGAAAGATGATGCTCTTCTAAGTAAATGTCATTAACAGATTTAATGATGTCTTTTCTTTGGGGGCACACTCCCCAGAAGGAGGATGGAGGCAGTGCTGTGAGGGTCCAGCACTGGTCTAAGTGGATGTTGAGCAGTTTAACATATTTTATTTTCTTTCATAGCTTTTTTTATACAGCAATTTCCTGAGTGCTGTATCATTATATTGATTTTATATATGAGAAAACTAATGTGTATAATAATAATTAATTTGTAGGAAACAACAAAAATAAACATTGGCATTTAAATCCAAGTGTGTAATTCCAAAAGCGTTTTGGTATTAACGATGCCAAACACCATGTGCTAATGAGTCTGATTCTAAGGTATTTACTGATGTTGAATTGAATGAAAATCCTGCAAAAATCATGTGTGGTTAGATTTTAGCATTAATTTTGATCTTTGAGGAGAAACTACATTGCTCTCAATGCTTTGGGTCTAATTTAGCCTGAGGCTGTCCTAAAAAAAATTCAGTAACAGAGGAGTTGAGATAACTTTGTAATACACATAAAAACAGTAAGAAAATATGTCTTACCTTAATTTTCCTGCAACATCCAGAAATACTGACCCACTAAGAACCTTCTGGAAAAGATTGCACAAAATATAGGTGGCCGAGTGGCAACAGTGGTTAAGCAAATGGGCATGCTGTCTACACTCTGTTTTCTGGACATTCACCATTAACTGACTATTTTTTAATTTTGTTACCTTGAGGTTATTTAAATTTCGAATATGCATTCAAAATTTTGTTAGAAAATAATCTAATGTTAATGTATTGAATAAAAGATATAGAGGAATTTTAAAATATAAAACATTTTCAAATATAGTATGATACTAACAACTTTGTTAATTTGGTTATATTATGTAGCTTTCCTTGACAATTGTCATGCATAGCTTTATTTTAATATTGCTAGATTTTATAAATATAGGTATCCCTTATTACATAATATAAAATATGTGTTAGACCCATATTTGGGTCATTTTACATACAATCATACTTAAAAGTGACAAATGCCAACTCCAGTTTCTCTTGAGCAGGTATCGTATTGTCTCCCTCAAAAAATACAGTCACAAAATATTATGGCCACACCAAAAAGCTGTTAAATCTTTTATTTCTTATTTCAGGTACCTCTATACAGCTACTGCAAAATACGCTAAATATACACTCAGAGAACTATATCTACATGAGTAGATATATTCAATTTATATTTGATGAAAAATTAAAACATAATAAATGACATTATGTAAGTACATATTTAGAAAAATTATTTTAATATATCCTTAAAATGCCTGATGTAGGATTTTATTTTGAAGGTAAGATTCAGCCTGAGGCCATTAAAGATCGGACAATAAAAATAGTAAAATTATATTGTGGATAGCATTTATTAAAGCCAAATATAAAAAAACCATTAAATTATCTCTGACTACTGAAGAATCAGTATGAGGAAAGGAGAGGAAAAGGTGTGAGCCAGCCAGCCCTAGGTTGTGACCCCAATCACTGAAGCAAAATTGGCCTCCTAGATAGACACTAAAAAAACAACATAATATGGTGGTACAGTTGCAAAATGTTCCAATATCTGAATACTATGAAGGATCTCAAGGGTTTTATTGTTTAGTTCAGAAAAAAACGGACTGTGGCTTCTAATGATGGATGGCTAAAGGCACAAAGTGGATATCTTTGCAAAATGAGGGACGAAATAGCACAAAGGAAATACGTAGATCTAAAATGTAGCATCTATAAAAATATATTTGTCCATTTAATAGCATTTTGATGGATGGGTCAAAATTGTGTTAGAAATTAGTCTTTGAACTTATTTTGCACCACAATGAGGTACTGTGGTTCTGAAACAAAGCAAATCTGGGTTCAAATTTATTTTCAAGTATCTATAGTTACATGACTTAGGGAGGTATTTAAACAGCTAAACTTCATTGCCCTCATTTATAAACTGAATTAATAATAAATACCTCTATGGACTGTTTGACAGAAAATAATATTTGTTTTTTTAAAAATACTTCTTACAGTTGTAAAGATTCAAAATGATTTTATGTATCTTAATAGTTCACTATCTTGTGGATAGGCAATGCTTAATAAATGCCAACTCATTGCTCTTAAC
The DNA here is from genome assembly GCA_004024885.1 of Saguinus imperator. Taxonomy (NCBI): domain Eukaryota; kingdom Metazoa; phylum Chordata; class Mammalia; order Primates; family Cebidae; genus Saguinus; species Saguinus imperator. Next base: position 4,037 of record PVHO010009595.1, read on the forward strand.
CACAGTGTTTACCACTTAATTTTATTGTTATGCAGTGGCGTCATTTGTACCGAAAGCAAGAAAACAAACTTGAAGAGAAAAACTATACTGAGTTAATTTCAGGCAGTCAACATGTAGGTATTAGGTGAGAAGTTAAGGTATTATTTTTTAAATATATTTTTCTTTGTTTTGGTCTGTATGAAAGTGTTTTTATTCCTCCACTCAACTTCTGGTACTTAACACACATCTATTCACTTTCCAAGATGACAGAAATAAAGGCTTTTTAACAAAATTAAAAAATGGAGTAAAGACATCTCAAAAAGCAAGAAGGATTATTCTGATTAACTATGGACAATGAGTCTACACCAGCCAATATAAATTCTCTACAGCTTCATATTGATGAGACCTCCTGTGAGCTGAATTATATAACCCCTAAATTTATATGTTGAAACCCTAACCTAAAGTATTTTCAATACCTCAAAATATGGTATATTTGGAGATAGGACCTTTAAAGAGGTGAGCAAATTAAAGTGAGGTTCTTAAGGTGGTCCCTAATCCTGTCTCACATGTGTAGGTATAAGAAGAAGAGATTAGGATGCACAGAGAAACTATCCCCTGTAACAAGGAAGGCATTGATTTTAATTTGCTTTTCTGTGTAATTTTCTTTTCAATGATGTAGGCTCAGTCTTAGAAAATGTCTGTCACTTAATAAAAATCTCAAAATAAATAAATTAATTAAATGAATGAGAGTTTCCAGAGAGAAGAACGTCTGCATGGGTGGTTCTGAGAGTTAAAGAACAATTGCAGGATCTGTATAGGTTAGAGACCTTTTCCCGTTCAACAAAAGTGGAATCAACATTAACTAAAAGAGAATGGCTTGAGCTACAGTTATTGTGCAAAATACTTTTCCTGATTTTTATCTTACTCTTTCTCATGTTCATGATATATAAAGAAATGTATACTATTGATAGAATAAAAATGAAAGATAATATGTTGAACATTAAAATATCAGTTTCAAAAATTACAACATTAATTTTTTGCCAGTCTATGTATTTTAATATTGAACACTAAGCTATGCTAAATAAAACACGTAATATTCATGTTCACTAACTCTCCCAAAGTAATACGATTAAGAAGAGAAAAAATATCAAATATGAAGTTGCTAGAGGTTAACCAAGAAGCAACTAGCACTTTTCTTAACATTTACTTATATAAATACTAAGACTTTACGTCAGAAAAGATGAGGAGATCACGGAACATAGCTATATGGGGGAGACTAGACAGATTATGTGTAGCAAAAGAATGGAAGACTTTTTGTTTTTTAATTGCAGAAGAGTGGTGTAGAATCCTGGATGAGTAACTGGCTAATTCATGGAAGACACTGCTTTCACAGTAAAGGGCAGGAGTCACTGTAGCTGTTATGTAATGGATGCCAATCATGGTGACGCCTTAGAGAAAGACCAATATGACAGCATTGTATGACCAACAGGAAGAGTTTATATAGAAGGATAAGAAAATAAACATCTCTCATATAAAGATGAATAGGAGGAATGCAGCTTGGAGCTTAAGGGGTGCTGTTAGGAACACCTAGTGACAGAAGCAATTTAAGAGTGATGCCCCTGAATATTACAAAGAAGAAGCAACAATACAAACAGCCTCCAGAGCAGCTGGAATTACAGGTGCCCATCACCATGCCCCATTAATTTCTGTATTTTTAGTAGAGATGGGGGTTACACCATGTTGGCCAGGCTGGTCTCGAACTCCTGATCTGCCCGCTTTGACCTCTCAGAGTGTTGGGATTACAGGCGTGAGCCACTGTACCTGGCCTGGTTATGTTTTCATATATGTAATTTAATATCTACTCTGTTAAAAATTGTTTAGATTTCATTTAATCAAGAAATCCATAAAACACCAAAGTAGGATCACCTGCTATCAATATAAACTAGACAATTCCCACAGACCAGGATGCTCTGGACAAACCCTTTAGAAAAAATGGATGCCAAAAGCCCTTTTGAAAATCTACAAGGGCCCGGCGCAGTGGTTCACGCCTGTAATCCCTGCATTTTGGGAGGCCAAGGCGGTTGGATCACGAGGTCCAGAGATTGAGACCATCCTGGTCAACATGGTGAAACCCCGTCTCTACTAAAAATACAAAAAATTAGCTGGGCATGGTGGCGCGTGCCTGTAATCCCAGCTACTCAGGAGGCTGAGGCAGGAGAATTACCTGAACCCAGGAGGCGAAGGTTGCGGTGAGCCGAGATTGCGCCATTGCACTCCAGCCTGGGTAACAAGAGCGAAACTCCGTCTCAAAAAAAAAAAAAAAAAAAGAAAGAAAGAAAAAGAAAAGAAAATCTACAAGCATGTCCGGTGGCTCTGAGTAACTCTGATCTAATATTTCTGAGCTCCAGTCCCCATCCCTGTCTCCCAAAGGACCCACGTGAAACAGTATCCAAAACCTTCATAACAAGTACTATGTCAACATGAGAATCTGCAACTTCTTTAGGCTAACCTGAAAGGCTCTCAAGAATCCTGATGCTAACTAGGATCTTGGGTATCACAGATTTGCAACAAAATGTGTTTCCAGTCTCTTGTTGATGCAGAAGGGAAAATGCTGTGGCTCACAGGCTTTTGCAAACCTTTGGCTTGCTCACCATCACCCCATCAAACTACTGATGTATGAAATATCAAACGGGGGATATTTTAGGTAAGTGGAGAAAAGAATGCTTTTTGATTTCCTTTCTTACTTTCTCTTTGATGTGTCTGTATATTATTTCCCATATTATGAAATAGACAGTTATATAGACATTGCCCAAATATATATGTAAATATAACATTGTAGCAGAAATTGTAACTATATGAATATCTCAGAAACAACCAATTCACACAATTTGCATTTTTAGTTAAACTGGTGTTTTACTTCTAATGATTAAGACATATTCTTTTCATTTAAAATACGGACAGTATTATGGTGAAATTAACAAATCTCATTTTATTTCCTAAATGTAGTTGTTACATATAATTTAAAAATCATTTACACATATCTGTGTACGTAATTCTGAATCTATCATGTTCTCTTTGTGAGAAGAGAGCTCCATCAGCATAACACTTTTGAACTTATTATTGTTTTACATGTATTCATCCTCAAGGAAGGAAATGTAATTCAATCTCATTGGTGACTTGGAATGCAAAATGCAGAGAACATCAGCTGGTCTATGCTTCCCTCTTCCTTCTTGGAGCTTGCAGGTCTGCACTGAGAATAGTCTTTTGATTCTTATCAGTCATGCTGTCACTTTAAGCATGAATAATTTATTCTTACTAGAGAGATTATTGCAATTTGCTGCATAATTGGTAAATCTCTCCAAATTGGAGACTCTAAAATGTGAGCATGTCAGCTAGATTATAGGAATTAGCAACATTCGGTAATGGCATCTTTCTCAGAAATAAGCATGGTATTCTGTTTAGTCTTTTATCTATGATTTTGCCATATGCGTATCTTGCAATTGGTTTACTATCAGACTGTGAATGTATATTTGAATTAGAAAAGCCATGTAATAATATTACTAGTATATCCACGTATGCCTCTTACATATAAAAACTGAGGCAGGCATAACTTAAATAATACCACCAAGTATACAGCAGTAGTAAGTGCAAGAACTTGTATTCCCACTTGGTAGATAAAATGTACCCGCATCTTATATATGATATTCAATTTTCATAGTAATTTGGTATTATAACAATATTAGCTGAAAACTCATTCAAGTCTTCTTTTCATTTTGATATTTTGTACATTGCTGAAAGCTACAGTTATCCTAAGAATTATTTTTACTTATAGCAAAAACAAAATCCCCCAATTATATTTATTTTAGGGCATGTCACTATCATTGTCCTCTCTCTGCCTCTCTCTCCTTCTCTCTCTCTCTCTCTCTCTCTCTCTGTGTATGTGTGTGTATGTGTGTGTGTAATCAATCTTATTCATGCATTATGTATTTTGGTATTCATATGTTCTGCATCTCTTTTCCATGAGTTAGATACTTCATTGGTTTTCATGGAATCCTATAAACTAGGGGTCAGTACCAGGTCCGTCCCACAGACCCTAGCAAAGCTATGGATAAAGGAGTATTCAGACAGGGTATGCAATGTAAGGGCAGCTAAGGGCTGCCCGTCACTAGTGGCTGAAGAAGAGAGCAGCCCCAAACAGCTGGAGCTGCTTGCTTTTATTCAGTACAGACATAATGCCAAAAGCCTGGAGCAAACATAATGTGTGAGTAATTAACATTATTGTCCCCACTTTTAGGGAGCAGTCATACCCACTGATGATCAAAGGTCAGTTCCTGGTCAACATAAGTAAACAAGCCTCTTTAAGATAAATTCTTCTACACTCTCTTGTACTTACTCCTCATCCTCTGCTTCAGGGTAAAAGAACAGCTGCCTTCAGCTTATTCTCCCCTGAAGCTGTGCAGAGCCTTCTGACCTTTCAGAAGGTGTGCTCTTTTCCCTGTAGTTTTTCCCACTATTCTCACCGATCTCCTACTGGTCAGCAAACTATTTTTATAAAGGACCAGAGAGTAAATATCTTCAGCTTTATGGGCCATAGTTTCATTTATAACTACTCAAACTACTGCTCTTCTAGGCTGCCATAGACAGGTAAGAATGGATACGAAAGTTTATAAAAAAAAACCTGCCAAAAACATGTATAAAACATAAACATACACACACACACACACACACACACACACATATATATGTTTATGTATATACAAACATATATAACTTGACTCATATATGATGAAGATACTCTTATATTGTAGGGTAGGTTTTAAATCATGACGGGATAGTTAGGGTCATAAATGCTGCATCTATTAATGAACTTATTGCATGATCTTTATTTAAAAATTGGGAATACTAATAGTTGCTATATAACTGTTGCAAAGATAAAAATGAATCAATATAAATGAAATATTTAGAATACCTTAGAAACATTAATGTGCTATATAAGTTCATCTAAAATATTACTATAATCAATTATAATTATTACTATTATATTATTATTATTATTATTATTTTTAAGATGGAGTTTCGCTCTTGTTACCCAGGCTGGAGTACAATGGCGCTATCTTGGCTCACGGCAACCTCCGCCTCCTGGGTTCAGGCAATTCTCCTGCCTCAGCCTCCTGACTAGCTGGGATTACAGGCACGCACCACCATGCCCAGCTAATTTTTTGTACTTTTAGTAGAGACGGGGTTTCACCATGTTGACCAGGATGGTCTCAATCTCTGACCTCGTGATCCACCCGCCTCGGCCTCCCAAAGTGTTGGGATTACAGGCGTGAGCCACCGCTCCTGGCCCTATTATTACTGTTATTTAGAATTTATGCTTAACATCGTATTCTTGTGTTGTATTTATTAAGTATAATCAGATGTGAGATTCTACTACTAATTTTCATAGATTTATTTGTTTTTGATCAATTCATAGAGCTTTACGTTACTTAAAATTTTATTGACATTTTATGCAGACAAATTTAAATCCATCAGTTAATAGTTTCAGAATTTCTTCTCTTACAATGATGTGTAAAACCCAGAAATGCTTTACTCTCCTTATTTGCAACAGAAACAAATTTGAATTTATAAACTTTCCATCAATAAGTCATTTTTAGACCCAATCTCCCTTGAATAAGAAGTGGTAAAATTTATAATGATTATTTTTTGAAGTCTCGCAAGAATGCAGAACAGTATCAATTTTCATAAACAGAGAGTTACGAAATGATTGATTTATTATTATAACAATAAATAGCCAAAATATACTTAGTCTCTAAAGCAAAACACTGCTATTAATATAAAATCTACATGAACTCATATCCATTTCCTTTTTGAAACTGCAATGGCAATATTTATTAAAGATAAATGTAATGTTTGTATTTATTTGCCAAAATAGTTTTAAAGAAAAATAAAATAATATCTGAGAGCAGAAAATAACACCATAATATAAAAAAGTAGTGTCGTATTTACCATCTTATTTCACCCACTTTCATATTACAACACAATGACAGTGAGAATGGTATCAAATAGTTATTGAATGATTTATTACACAAGTTGAAAACTTGAAAAAGTTTTTAAAAATATAAATATCACTTTTCATAACAGGAAACTATATGATTTAAAAATGTCAAACAAGAATAATTATAGAAAAAGATACTATTCATTTTTACATATAAATGATTATTTATAATTTCAGATAGATTGTCTTTATCTGATGATCCCTATATCTTCACTTTCAATAATTTTATTTTCTGGTGTATTTTACATGCTTAATAAATCAATTCATATATTTTATAATTTATATAGCTAAAATTTTCCCATAACTCATTATTCTGTATATAAATGAAGAGACAATTTATAATAATTAAAAATATTATTTTCCCCTTCTTGTAGACAAGAATGCTGTGAACTTAAAAAATTATGTAATATGCCCAAGGAGAACAAATGTTTCGTAGGTGAGGAAGACAGTTCTGGAATACAGATCTTTGATTCTAATGCAGTGCTTTCAACTACTTCCTTTATTTTTTATAGAAAAATACAACATATAGATTTCTAAGAAAAATTTATAATTATGAAATATGTACTCATATGGATAAAAAATTACTCCAATTGTAAGTTAGTGAACATACTTTATTTCGGTTCAGCACTTTTTTGATTTCTGATTACATTGGTCTCACATTCCATTTACAATAAAATTTATTGCAATATTTTGAGAAAAATAAAACTGAAGCATATACTCACCATTTACTGTGAGTATATATTTCTTCGACATATCCAGCAATAGTAGTATAACATTTAACATTTTTATCATAATTATCATCCAGAATGACATTCATACTATAAGGACTTACTGAGAAGTTTTAAAAAATACATATACAAATATATATGATCTATATTAGATCTAATGATATATGAGGAAGAAACTGAATAAACAAGTTTGCAAACGTCATAGGATAAAGATAGTGTGGCTTAATACTGTTTGATGGCTATCATAATCTATGCTTCTAAAATGCAATGCTTTTTCAGTGGGGACATTTGATAAGCCTCACTTTTGTTCAATGATTTATTTATACAAATATGTATCACATTTTAGAAGCATGTACATACATTCAAAAGGGGTTCACTGTGACATAGCATATGTTAATGAAAGGGGTTTGTTGTGGTTGTTTAAATAACTAAAGGGCATTCTCACTGCTGGTATATAGATTAACATTTGTGCCTTTCTTCTTGTCAGTTCATTTCAGCTCACCAACTTCCCAATGCAATAACTAAGTTGATTTATGATAACAATAAGTAACTCAGTTGTTAAATCTGAGAATCTTCAATAGTCTTAATGTTTACAAGTAAACCCTCTCAGTTTGCTAATGACATGATGGTATGCTTAGAAAACCCCAATGACTCTTCCAAAAGACTCCCCGATATGATAAACAAATTCAGTAAAGTCTCAGGTTACAAAATCAATGTACACACCTTAGTAGCACTGCTATACACCAACAACGATCAAGCTGAGAATTAAATCAAGAACTCAATTTCTTTTACAACAGCTGCAAAAAATAAAGTAAAATAAAATAAATACCTTGGAATACATCTAACCAAGGAAGTGAAAGATCTCTACAAGGACAACTATATAACACTGCTGAAAGAAATCATAGATGATACAAACAAATGAAAATACATCCCAGGCTCATGGACTGGGTAAATCAGTATCATGAAAATAACTATACTGGCCAAAGCAGTTTACAGATTCAGTGCAATTCCCATGAAGTTACCAACAGCATTTTCCTAAATAATTAGAGAAAATATTCCTAAAATTCTACAAAATCCCAAAAGTACCTTAATAGCCCAAACAATCCTAAGCAGAAAAGTACAAATCTGGAGACATCACATTATCCAACTCAAATTATAGTAGAAGGCTGTAGTAACCAAAACAGCATAGTGTTTATCTAAAAGAAGATACATACACACCAGTGGAAGAGAATAAAGAACCCCCCCCCAAAAAAAAACTCAAATAGTTACAACAAATTGATCCTCAACAAAGCATGCAAAAACATATTGCAAAAAAGACACCCTATTTTGTAAGTGATTCTGGGAAAACTGGATAGTCACATGTAGAAGAATTAATCCTGTAGAAGAACAAACTTGGTGTATGGATTGCTATCTCTTACCATGTATAAAAATCAATGTAAGACAAATTAAAGACTTAAATCTAAGACCTGAAACCATTAAAAGTTTAGAAGAAAATCTAGGAAAACCTTTCTGGACATTGGTCTAGGCAAATAATTTATAACTAACAAACATCCCAAAAGCAAATGCAATGAAAACAAAAGTAACTACAAGGGACCTAATTAAACCAGAAAGCTTCTGCACAGCAAAAGAAATAGTCATCAGAGTGAACATATAACCCACAGAATGGGAGAAAATACTTGCGAACTATGCCTCCAGCAAAGACGTAACATGCAGAATCTACAAAGAACTCAAACTTATCAGCAAGAAATAAACAAATAATCCTATGAAAATTGGGCAAATGATATGAATAAAAATTTCTCAAAGGAAGACATACAAATGGCCAAGAAACATATGAAAAAATGCTTAACATTACTAATTATCAGGAAAATGGAAATTAAAATCACAATAAGATACCACCTTACCCCAACCAGAATGGCAATTATTTAAAAGTAAAAAAAAATTAAAAATAAATGTAGGCACGGATGTGGTGAAAAGGAAACACTTATACATGGTTGTAGATTGTAAATTAGTACAGTGTTTCTGGAAAACAGTATGGAGATTTCTTAAAGAGCTAAGAGTAGATTTGTTATTCAATCTAGTAATTATACTACTGAGTATCTATTCAAAGGAAAATAAGTCAGAGCAAAAAGACATCTACATGCATATGTTTATTGCAGCACAATTGACAAGTATAAAACATGCCACCAACCTAAGCAGTCATTAACTGATGAGTGGATGAAGAAACTGTTGCATATATACACCACTGAATACTACTCACCCATAAAACAGAATGAATGTCATTTGCAGCTATTTGAATAGAGCTGGAAGCTGTTATTCTAAGTGAAGCAACTAAGGAGTTAAAAACCAAATACTGTATATTCCGCTTATTAAGTGGGAGCTAAGCTATGGGTACTCAAAGGCCTGCAGAGTGATGTAATGAGACCCGAGACTCAGAAACAGGGAAAGTAGGAAGGAGATATAAAAAACTCCATATTGAGTATATTGTAAACTACTCAAGTGATGAGTGCACTAAAATTAGACTTTACCACTATACAATTTATCCATGTAACCAAAAATAATGTGTACCTCTAATGCTACTGATGAAAATAAAAACAAAATAAAAAATGGAAATCAAAATTAAATTTCTTTTGTTATATCCAAGCTATAATCTGCCAAAACACTTAGAATCTCTGGAGTGATAGGAGTGTCTTTTGTATATCAATGAGATGATTGGTGACTGGGGGTCTCTAGTAAATACCCTCAAAATGTGAACTGCTTGACAGGGAAACCAACCACAAGATTAGAGCATTGGAATTTTCACTTTGACTCCCTCTCCACTTCCTTCCACTGAGGGCAGAAAGGCTGAAGGCTTAGAAACCCAACAGGACTGAGTTCAGGGAGCTTCTAGATAGCTGAACATGTGGAAGCTCCTGGAGAGTGGCAAGCTCAGAGAGGGCATAGAAGCACTGTGCTCATCTCTACATGCCTTGCCTTATGCATCTCTTTCATTTTGGTGTTCACATGTATCCTTTGTAATATCCTTCAGGATAAATAGTCACATATAAATAAGGTGTTTCCCTAAGTTCTGTGAGCCCCTCCAGAAAATTAATTGAACTGAAGCAGGAAGTTAGGGAAACCTTAATTCACTGCAGGTCATTCAGAAGTACAGGTCAACCCTGAGACTTGTGATTGGCATCTGCAGTGGGAGACAGTTTTGTGGGACAGTCCTTAGTCTTGGTATCTGACAACTTCAGGCTGAAAGTATCAGAATTGAATTTAATTAGAGGAGACCCAGCTTGTGTCTGCTTGAGATGTGCTTGGTATAAGAAGAAATAATCCCACATATCTTGTCAGAAGTGTTGGGTTGAGTGGTATTTAAGAGTAGGAAATTTTTTCTTCTTTCTCTTAAATATGTGTTGTTTTGCTTTTGTTCATAAAATGAACAAACAAGCAAAAATCACTTTCTGCATATAGTTCTTATTTCCTAATGAATGTCTTAAATATAACTGCTTAATAAAGCTATGACCTACAAAAACAAATCAGAACAAATGCTGATTAACGTAAAGATATTAATCTATAAATGTTATCACCTAATTTACAATTGGGAGCAAAATCAATGAACCAGGCAAATTATTTTATTCAGAAACTTATTAGAGTGGATAAAATCTAATGAATTGCTTTATTTTATTCATTCATTAAACATCATAGAGATGCATTAAATTTTCTATAAAACAAAATCAAAACGGAATATAAAGCCATCATCCATAAACAATTTCAAACATAATTGTAATTTTTCTTGCTTTTCTTTTACTATGATATCTCATTACAGATTTATGATGAATTTGAATTAAAATATATTTTGAAACCCTTAGATTGGTTTGTTTCTGATCTGTTAGTAAATATCCAGATAAAATTATTTGCCCTTATTAAAATGCTTCATGTGCTACCTGAATTAAAATGTTATCCAACTTCTATATGTATGAGGTTGCCTATGCTTCTACAGCTGGGCATCAGTCAATAATGAATACGTTCATAGCCCCCACTGAGGGAGTTGAGATTATTTTTCACCATAAAAGCAGAAATGGAAAAGACTCAACTAATAGAAATTGAGGAACATTTATTAGTATATACAGGCTTTTTGGTTTTTGCTTTTTTGGAGTTTTTCTTTGTTTGTTTTGAAACAGTCATGCTCTGTTGCCCAGGCTAGAGTACAGTGGTACAATCTTGGTTCACGGCAACCTCTGCCTCCTGGGTTCAAGCCATTCTCCTGCCTCAGCCTCCTGAGTAGCTGGGGTTACAAGTACACACCACCACACCTGGGTAACTTTTTGTATTTTTAGTAGAGATGGGGTTTTGCCACATTGGCCAGGCTGGTCTTGAACTCCTGGCCTCAAGTGATCCACCCCGGTCGACCTCCCAAAATGCTGAGATTACAGGCCCGAACCACTGCACCTGGCCAGGCTTTTTTTTTTTTTTAACTATAAAGTTTTAATTTTTTAAACAAAATTACTAGCCTAGGAAGTGTCCAAAAGGTAATTTTCGGAAATTAATTTAATTCATATAAACTTCCAGCCCTGAAGAGTTTAAATGAAGCAACTTAGAAGATTCTTTACCAGTAGTCTCTTCATATCAATGATCATATGCTTTTTAGATTACTGCTATCAGGTAGAAAGATAATAGAAGCCACATTTGTAACATTTTATTTTTTTAGTAGGCATAATGTGAGAGTAAACTGGGTGAAATTAATTGGGCTACAATATTTTATTTTAATTATATCCAAAATAATATTATTTCAACATGCAACCAACATAAAGAGCTATTAATGTGATAGCTCACATTCTGTCTTTTTCACAGTAAGTCTTAAAAATCGGTGCACATTTTACATTGATAGCACATTTCAGTTTGAACATTAAATTTTCAACAAAGTAAAATGTAATCTTGGCAGAAAAATTATAATTGCGTTTAACAGAAAATTACATTACTTCAAAGTTCACAAATTAAAATTTATCTAAATTGAATAAAGTTCAAATTCCAGTTCTTCAGCTGCAGTAGCCACATTTTAGCTGCTCCATTGACTTGTGTGCTTATAGGTTACCACACCATACCTTACAACTCTAAACCAAATAAGAGACCAGAAAAATCTGAGTCTATTTCATGAATAACTCATCATTTTAAATAAAATACCCTCCTAAATATATAGTATTTCCCCAGTCTACTCCTAAATATATAGTATTTCCCCAGTCTACTGACTGTATGGTCTTTTGAAAAATTTATACTTTTTACAATGTTAGCCTCAAAATGTTATAGTCACCATGAACCTGAATGATGAACTTATGATAAGATAGTGTTTCATTTTTTCTGAAAATGTGTAGAGATGAATACTTGCCATTATTGAAGTAACTAGCTTAATTATTACTAAATTAATTTTGTTTAAATTTTATCAATACATTATTCAGTGATTCAGTCTATAAAATGATCACATTCATTGAACAAGAGAGCAAAAGTTTAATACTATTCTGTGACAGGAGCAGAGGACATAAGCAAAGGCTTCACTTTGTATCAAAGGAAGATTATTAGAGGATTCTCAGAAGAGAAAAGCATGGAAGCTAGAATAAAAAATAATGAAACCTCCTAATGCAGGGCTTAAAACCTAGATGATGGGTTGATAAGTGCGGCAAACCACCATGGCACATGTGTATACCTGTGTAATAAACCTGTACATTCAGCACATGTTTGAAGTAAAAAACAACAAGAAAACCAATGAAATGAACCACAGAAAACTCTCTGATCATGGCATCTCAGTTGCACCCAAATAATACATCCATCTGATTTGAACTCTGTGCCTGAAGTAAGAACTAATGCAAAGATCAAGGAAAGAGAATATTAAAAATGAAAGAAATGAATATTAAAGTTTTTGTTTACTCCTCCATCATTGTTTTTCCTAAATTCAATATAGCTTCTTATCAAAGGAGACAATAGTGCTAATAAAATATTAAATTAATTTATGACTACCGAACATAAACAAATGTGAGGGAGAGAGAAGTTGGAAACAATAGTAGAAGAGAAATAAGAATGAATTCCTAGAGGAAGTAATGAAATTTGATTACTTAAGCCTGAGACAGAATTAATAGAAATGTGAATGAATACATGCAGACACACTACTTTTCGGAGATTACATTACACAGAAGAAAGCATTATTATGTGATGTGAGAAAAACTTGAATGTGACATTACTTAATACAGTTACTGAAAAGTCACTCAATCTTTCCGAATCTCAATATTTTTCTTTTATAAAATGGAGTTAATTGAAGTTTGAGATATTAAGAGTAGAAATAATACAGGTCCTAGCATGCAGACATTGATAAATAATAGATTTACTATAATGTTAAGATATACTGTAGTAACAATAGTAGCTGTGAATGATTGAGACCTTACACACACTTTTAATTATATGCTTACTACGTATCTTACTCTGTATCTGAAGACATGGAAATCTGCGTTCAGAAATATCAAGTTCCAAGCAAAATTACCTCACAAGTATGTTGAAGAGCAGGAGCTCAAACAAGTATAATCCAGAAACCCTGCACTGAAACACCCTCCATGCTATAATTTGGCCCACACTCATATTTTATATATCACCAGAAACGTTTAACTTTGTATTTTAACTATTAAATCCTCCTCCCCATGGCCTACAATGTATTTATCATAGAAAACCTGCTGCATGATATTTGGACAAAGTAGAGTGTCGGTGGTCACCATGTTTGATAATACAACAATATCAACTAATCTACATGTTTATATAGATCAATGCAGACATTACGTCTATATCTATGACATTATAATGACAATACAAGTAATATTTACAAAATTAATTCTATACCAACATGAATATTAGTAATGACATGCATTACATTCAAATAAGTTTCTTATAAATTTAAGTAGAATTTTTTTTCTAAAAGAACAATAATCAAATAACTTGTATTTATTATGAAACTCTTGAATTCTAGTGCTTTGTATAAGTAAATATTTTCTAAAAATATATTATTAAAAACTGCCCTTAAAGTCACTTTTTATTTATTAGATAGTAAAGAAAAAAAACAATGTAAAAGTATAATTATTTAATTTGTTTTATGTAAGCTTCTATTAGTTTCCATTTTGTTGCATTAACCGCTGGTAATGTTATACAAGTTTTACATTTTAACCAGTTACAAATGTAGTAAGGGTAAAGGTTGCTAAAATAAATTGAACATAAAGGATATTAAAGTTCAGAAAACCAAAGTACAGAGACTGTGATTGAAGGCTCGTTTAATGTAGGCACTCGAAATTCAATCCTTTATTCATTCAATTTACTCAGCAAATATTTAACAAACAATGTTTCTCCAACAAGCACTGTGCTAGATTTGCTGTCTGGTATAAGTCAGATAAATTCTCTGTCTGGAAATAGACTGAATGTCTTATCATAGGAGATTATGGGACATAGGTGAATGACCATGTTCCATTCCACATAAAAAAAAAAGAATGAAAAAAGAAACTGACAACTTTGTGAAGAAGTTAAAGGAGAACAGTAATTAAAAATGGAGCATGGTCCTTATTAGAAGAGACTGGAAGGACACTTCAGCAGCCAGTAAATATAGTATAGTCTATAGGCAAAGGTGTTGCTGTTGCTGTTTTAATTGTCTTTGGTGACAAACTAAGAATAAATTGTGTATGAAATAGACTATCATCAAGTGTTTTGTTTTGTTTCGTTTTGTTTTGTTGGTTGGCTTTTGCTAAGACGGGTTCCACTGTCATCCAGGATGGAGTGCAGTGGTATCGTTGGGTTTCACTGTAACCTCCATCTCACAGGCTCAAGTGATCTTCCCACGTCAGCCCCCCAAGTAACTGGGACTGAGGGACTTCTCTTCCCGGTTTCTCAAGGGGCGTGGTTTCAAAGGCAGCAGTTTCCTGGCTACAGGCCTCCATCTGGGAACTCATTTATAAGTGTTTGGTTTTCTGTTCTTGTGTCAGTTTGCTGAGAATGATGGTTTCCAGTTTCATCCATGTCCCTGCAAAAAACATGAACTCATCCTTTTTTTTTTTTTTTTTTGAGATGGAGTCTCACTCTGTGGCCCAGTCTGGAGTGCAATGGCAGGATCTGGCTCACCACAACCTCTGCCTCCCGGGTTTAAGCAATTCTCTGCCTCAGCCTCCTGAGTAGCTGGGATTACAGGTGCCTGCCACCATGCCCAGCTAATTTTTGTATTTTTAGTAGAGATGGGATTTCACCATCTTGGCCAGGCTGGTCTTGAACTCCTGACCTCATGATCTACCTTCCTCGGTGTCTGAGAGTGCTGGGATTACAGGCATGAGCCACCGCACCCAGCCAAACTCATCCATTGTTATGGCTGCATAGTATTCCATGGTATATATGTGCCACATTTTCTTTATCCAGTCTATCATTGATGGGCATTTGAGTTGCTTCCAAGTCTTTGCTATGATGAACAGTGCCTCAATATACATACATGTGCATGTGTCTTTATAAAAGAATGATTTATAATCTTTTGGGTATATACACAGTAATGGGATTGCTGGATCAAATGGTATTTCTATTTCTAGATCCTTGAGGAATTGCCACATTGTCTTCCACAATGGTTGAATTAATTTACACTCCCACCAACAGTATAAAAGCTTTCCTATTTCTCCACATCCTCTCCAGCAGGCTGAACAATGAGAACACACAAATACAGGGAGGAAAACATCACACACTGGGACCTGGCAGGGTGGGCAGCTAGGGGACAAATAGCAGAGGGTGGGGGGATTGGCAAGGGATAGCATTAGGAGGATAATATAGATGATGTGGCAATGGATGCAGCAAACCACCACCATGGCACGTGTATCCCTATGTAACAAACCTGCATGATCTGCACATGTATCCCAGAACTTAAAGTATAATTTAAAAAAGAGGTATAGCATTAAAAAGTAAATAATTTCAAAGAGGTAGAATTCCAAAATTGTCATAAAAATAATTAGAACAAGAAATTTTGTTGAAACATCACAATATACCCAGAAATAGATTGTAAAACTGGCTATCCTTATGTGTGTTTAAGCATTTTTATCATTGTTTTTACTTTCTGAAATAATACCAATTGTTACTTATAATGTACTAGGATTTTATCAAAATGACTGATTAGATTTAAACAAACCCATTTTCTGCAGATGTGTAAAGTATACACAGGTGCACGCGCATACACACACAGACACACACACGTAATTTGTAAACTGATCTGAAATTTAATATTTGCCTTCCTGCAATTTGCAGAATTCATTTAAAAAATCACTATTATAACCCTGTTTATTAAATTCACAGTCAATACAAACAATTCACAGTCACTACAAGTTATTTTTATGACTCCTAGAATAAAATACTTGTTAGTCAGATAACCTCCTTCACTCATCCATGGTTACAGTATATGCTAATGTAAAATGAAAACATATAAAGATGAGAAACAAGAAGTTTCACAGAGAGTTGTTTTATAAATCACAGATTCCTAAAAGGAAAAGCTATACTATTGAGGATCAATAAAAATAATTCACATAAAGAAGAAATAAGTAAACAGAAAATACCTCAAGAAATCCAGCAAAATTTTTTTTGTTCTAAATTATGTAATATATTTCAAGAAAATCAGTCCACAAATATTTTCTTCAAAACTGCTATAAAAATCAGGAAAGATGAATAATTTAATAAAGATGTCAAAAAGTAAAGTAGAAAAACAATGATAACTGGTTATTAAAAACTATCAAGAATTGAGTAACAGTAAAAAAGGAGCACTATTAATTAATGTTATATAGATGTGCTGATTTGTCTTAAGAATTATTCAGGGGCCCAAAGTGGCTCCGGCCGGATGTTGTGGCACTTGCAAAGGCGAGGCCAAGAGTTCAAGGCCAACCAACCTCAGCAACCTTACAAGCTCTCAATGATTGGCAAAAAAAAAAAAAAAAAAAAAAAAAGAATTATTCAATTTTAGAGGATTCTCTGGTGCAGGAGCAATATAGTAGAACAGGGAACCGCAAGCTCTTCTTTTCAGAGACACACCAATTCAACAATAGTGCAAGTATAAGTTCCTTTTATGAGAAATTCATAAACTAGTCAAAAGGCTTTGGTACCCTTTGTTAGCCACATTAAAACTGGTAGGAAATTTGGAAGCAACTTTTCAATATAATCCTATCCCAGGTGCAGCATTATATAATAAGGAGGAAACTTCTAGTGCCAACTTCTTTCTAGGGAACTTTAGACCATGGGTCAAAAGTTCCAATGTATCCCAGGGCTATTAAAGAAATTTGCTTCTGTCTTGCCTGTCCTGAAGCAATGATGGGATCCCATATACACTAGATCCCTAGGTATTTCAAAGAACAACATAGTAGTCTAAACTAGCACGGAGACTTGTCACAGCTACCTGGCTCACTACAGAGCAAGTAGGTGAAAAATCTAGCTTTCATCTTTTCCCAGAGAAGGGAAAGATTTAGACCACACAACTAATGTTCCAACTCCTCAGAGTGGTATCAGAATGATTGGTTTCTATCTCATCTACCACGGAGAACTAAAGAGACTTGGCATATTCTAGACACCTAGTGGCCACTAAGAACTAAGACAGTAGTTTAGGGTAGCACAAATGCTTTAGAGAAGCCCCAAAATCTCTTGTTGGGTTGGTTTGTGAGGATCATCTCCTAATTGAAGTCAATCCATGAAGACTGGGAGAGGTGATAGTTTTTTTCTAATGCATATGCATCAATGAGAAAAGAAAAAAACATCATTTTTATGTCTTTTTCTCAACAGAATCTCAGGGGAACAATTAATTAGCCACATGAAAACTTCAACAAAGGGACTAGATTTTTAAAGAGGACCAAACAGAAATTTTAGTGAAAGAATAAAATAACCTCACTAAAACATTCAACAGAAGTATTCAATAGCAGACTAGATTAAAAAGAAGAATGTATCACTAGCTCAAATGCAAGTTGCTTTAAATATCAAGGCAGAGAATTTTTAAAAAAATGTTTTTTAAAAAGCAACTTGAAGAAAGCATAAGGCACTTATAGGACATCATCAAGGAGACAAATATATACATGATTGGAGTTCCAGAAGAAAAAGAGAGGAAAGGACAGAAAACTTATTCAAAGAAATAATAAGTAAAAATTTCCCCAATCTCCATAAAGAAATGAATATCTAAGCCAGGAATCCCAAAGGACTCTCTCTCCCTCAATAAGATAAAACCAAAGAAATCCACACTGTGACACATCAATTAAATTGTCATAAATATATGACATTTATTCAAATGTATAAAAATATACATTTGAAAGTAACAAGAGAAAAGAGACTTATAACACACAAGGGAATCTCTATAACAATATCAGTTTACCCCTTAGTAGAAACTTTATGGGCCAAAAATGTCTGGGATAAATTACCAAAAGAAAAACTGTCAGCCAAGAATCCTATAACCAGCAAAACTACCTTCCAAAAATGAAGAGGGATGACCAGGGTGGTGGCTTAGATCTGTAATCCCAGCACTTTGGGAGGTCAAGGCCGGAGTCTCATGAGGAGACCGAGATCATTCTGTCCAACATGGTAAAACCCTATCTCTACTAAAAATACAAAAGAAAATAGTTGGTCATGGTAGCACATGCCTGTAGTCCCAGCTACTTGGGAGGCTGAAGCAGGAGAATTGTTTGAACTCAGGAGGTGGAGATTTCAGTGAGCCGAGATCACGGCACTGCACTATAGCCTGGGTGACAGCGTGAGAATATATCTCACAAAAAAAAAAAAAAAGAAGAAAAAAAAAAACAAGAGGGAAGACTTTCCCAAACAAATAAGAAAGGTGAGGTAATTTAACACCACTAGCCTCAACTTACAGAAAATGCTAATATGTAAACAATGCTAAATTTGAAACAAAAGTATGCCAACGAGCAACATGACAGCCTATACGGTGAAAACTCATTGGTGGTGGTAGAAATACAGACAAATACAGAATATTGTATTATTTATTCTTGGGGATAAATTCTTTCAATTCTATATAAAATAAAAGTAAAAGAAAAAACTAAAATTGTAAACATAAAATATGTTATTAGATGCACAATATAAAAAGAAATAAAGTATGACATCATTAACAAATTTTAAGGGGGAAAAGTAAAATAAAGAGTTTGTATGCAATTGAAGTTAAGATCTGCTTAGTGCAAATAGAGACCTATTATTGTAAGATATTTAAGTAAGTGTTATGCCAACCATAAAGAAAATGTAAATAGAAAATATACAAAAAAGAGAATGAAATGAAGGCATATGAAAACTAAATATAAAATAAAAAGCAAGACAGTATAAAAGGGAAAGAGGGACATAAGAACTAAGACAAATAGAAATTAATTCATGAGATGGGCATCGTAAATTATTTCCCATAAATAATTACTTTAAATGTAAATGCATAAGACACACCAATAAAACATATGGAGCAGATAGATAAACAACAAGAAGATCAAACAATATGTTTTCTACAAGAAATTTTAGATTTAAAGAAATAAAGAAATGGAAAAAAAAATTTTACACTAACAGTAACTGAAAGAAAGAAAGCCAACAGTAATTCTATCAGAAAAAAAAATAGACTTTAAGTTAAAAAACATTGCAAGAGACAAAGAAGGGCATTACACAATAATGAAAAAATAAATTGACTAGAAAGTTATAACAATATATACACCTCCAACATTAAAACATGTAAAAACATTAAAAATTTCACAAAATTGAAGGGAGGAATATATAGCAATACAATAATTGTAGATGACTACAACACCACACTTAATAGGTAGAACAAACAGAAAGTCAATAAGGAAACAAATGATATAAGCAACATTATAGAACAAAGGAACCTAACAAGCATATACAGAACAGTTTACTCCAAAGCAAAACAACATAAATTCCTCTCAAGTGTACGTGAAAGATTCTCCAAGCTAGAGCACATATTATGCCACAAAACATGTCTTAATACATTTAACAAGATTAAAATCAAGCCAACGTTTTGACAATCACAATGAGATAAAACTAGATTAATACCAGAAGAAAACAAGAAAATTCAAAAATATGTGTAAATTAAACAGTACACCTTTGAACAACCAGTAGGTCAAAAAAGAGATCATAATATAAATTAGAAAATTGCTTTGATAAAACTTTTTAACCATAATATACCAAACCTTATGAGATCTTGTAAAAGCAGTACTAAGACAAAGGTTTATATTGATAAATTCCTACTTAAAAAAAATAAAAATAAAAAAACCTAACTTTACACCTCAAGGAAAATCAAAAAGAACAAACTAAGCCCAAATTTAGCAACAGAGAAACATAATAAAGATTGCAACAGAAAGAAACCCAACAGATAATGTAAAATAGAAGAAACTAAACATCAAAACCGAGTTAATTTTTTGAAAAAAAAGTTGGCATATCTTTAGTTAGACTAATTAAGAATAAAAAAGAGAAAAAAGAGAAGACAGAACCAATAAATAAATATGAGGCATCATGAATGATGTCATAGAAATAGAATGGATTGTAAACAATTGTATGCTAAGAAACCAGGTAAACTAGAAAAAACATAAATTCCTGGAAATATGCAATCTAGCTAGACTGAATTATGAAGAAATAGAAAATCTAAACAGATTTATAACAAGAAGTTTAAATCAGTAATCAGAAAACTCTCAAAAAGAGAAAAAATCAGACCAGAGGACGTCACTGGTGAATTCTATAAAATATTTGGAGAAGAATTAATGCAAATCCTTCCTAAACTCTGCAAAAGAATTGAAAAGGAGAAAAAAAACTCCTAAACTAATTACATGAGGATAGCATTAATCTGATACCAAAGCCAGACAAAAACATCACATAAAAGAAAACTACAGGCCAATTTTCTAGAATTAATATACATACAAAAATCTTCAACAAAGGGCTAGCCAACTGAAATAATAGCACATTAAAATGTTTCCGTACCGTGATAAAATGGGATTTATCCCTGAGATGTATAGATGGTTCATAAAACAAAAATTAATTCATGTAATAGACTACATTAACAAAATAAAAAATTTAAATATCATGATGACTTCACAGACACAGAAAAGCATTTGACAATAATGAGCACACTTTCATGAAAAAAAAACTCTCAAAAAACTAAGAATAGAGGAAAATTGCCTCAATACAATAAAGACTATACACTTTAGTATTATACTGTAGTATATTATAAAGAGCAGGAAAAAGCCCACAAGTAACACATTCAAAGAAGAAAACCTGGAAGCTATTCTTCCAACATCAGGAATATGAGAAGGATGTCTATTCTTGCCACATCTATTCAACATAATTCTGTGAATCCCAGAAAGATCGATTAAACACAAAAAAGAAATAACAGGCATCCAAATTATTTAAAATGACATAATATTTTCTTTGTAGGCAAATGCCATGATTTTATGTGTAGAAAACTTGTTTTAAAATAAAAACTTTTCTTTTTTGGCCCCCATGCACTAACAGCAAACTATATAAACAGGAAATTGGAAAATATTTTTTACAATATCATTGAAAGGAATAAAATACTTAAGAATAAAATTAACTAAAGAGGTGAAAATCTTATTCTGAAAACTAAAAACTACAGAACATTGATGAAAGAAGTTAAAGATGACACAAACCAGTGAGAAGATATCCCATATTTTGGGATTGTAATACTTAACATTGTTAAAACATCTGCACTGTTTAAATCAACCTACAGATGTAATAAAATCTTTATAAAATTCCCAATGAATTTTCAATAAAATATAGAAACAATTCTCAAATGCATAGGGAACCACGAAGAACTCAAAATAGCAAATCTTAAGAAAAAAAACACAGCTAGAGATATCACACATCCTGGGATCAAAATTATATTGAAATGATACAGTAAGTAAAACAGTATGCTACTGGCATAAAAACAAACATATAGACCAATAAAATATAATAGAGAACTCAGAAACAAATTCCCATCTACATGATCAGTTGTTCTTGGATCCAAGAGGGCCTACAATGCATAATAGGGAGTCTCTTCAACTAATTGTGTTAAGAAAACAGAATATTACATGCCGAAAAAAATTAGCCCCTTAACTAATTAACTGTGTTATACACAAAAATCAACAAAATGGATTAAAGACTTAAATGTAAGAACTAAAAATATAAAACTCTTAAAAGAAAGCATAGAGGAAAATCTTCATGACTTTGCTGTTGGCAATGATTCCATGGATTTCCTACATAACAAAAGTACGAACAGGAAAATGATGGATAAACAGGACTACATGAAACAAAGAAGCTTCTGCACAGGAAAGGAAATAATCAACAAAGTGAAAAAGAAAACAAACAGGTAAAGAATTGTTGAAATTTTTTACAAATAATATATCCCATAAAGATTTAATTTCTATGGGAGTTCACCATGTTGGCCAGGCTGGTCTCCCACTCCTGGCCTCAAGTGATCCTCCACCACCCCCCAAAAAAAGATTTAATTTCCAAAATATATAAGGAACTTCTATCATTGAATAGTAAATGCAATCCCATTTACAATAGCCAACCCCCACACACACACAAAATATGAAGGAATACATCTATTCAAGGAGGTGAAAGATTGCTACAAGGAGAACTACAAAACACTGCAAAAAAGAAATCATAGATGATACAAATGGAAAAACTTCCCTTGCTCATAGAATGAAATAATCAATATTATTAAAATAGTCATACTGCTCAAAGCAATCTAAAGATTCAATGAAATTTCTATCAAATTACCAACATCATTTTTCACAGATTGTACCAAATAAACAGCCCAAATAGACTAAGCGGTTCTAAACAAAATTAGCAAAGCTGGAGGCATCACGTTACTTGACCTATAATTATACTATAATGCCATTTTAAACAAAACATCATGAGACTGGTCAAAATAGTCACTTAGATCGATGGAACAGAAATAAAGCCACACACCTAAAAGCAACACATCTTTGTCAAAATCAACAAAAGTAAATAATAGGGAAAGGATACCCTGTTCAATAAATGATACTGGGAAAACCAGTTAGTGATATGCAGTGAAATAAACTGGGCCATATCTCCTACCATGTGCCCAAATTAACTCAAGATGGATTAAAGACCTCAAACTATAAAAAGTTTAGAATGAAACCTAGGAGAAACTCTTTTGGACATTGGTATAGGCAAATAATTTATGACTAAAACCTCAAAGGCTAATGAAACAAAACCAAAAATTGATAAATGGGACTTAAAGAGCTTCTGCATAGCAGGAGAAACTGTGCAAACTGACAACCTACAGAATGGAGGAAATATTTTAAAAATATGCATCCAACAAAGGACTCATACCTAGAAGGAACTAAAACAAATCAACAATAACAAAAAGAATGATTGCATTAAAAACTGGACAAAGGACATGAACACATCTCAAAAGAAGACATGTACAATAACATGTACAATTATGCTAATTGTATAGTTCCAGAAGGACAAATGCTACATTATTTCATATACATGATATATTAAAAGGAGTCAAACTCATAGGAATAAAATAGAATGGTCGTTGCTAGTAACCAGGGCAAGGAAAAAATGGGAGTTACTATTCAATGAATGTAAAGTTTTAGTTATGCAAGCTAAGTACATTCTAGAAAATGGCTGTACAACATTATGCCTATATCTGATTCTATATTGTATACTTAAACATTTTTCAAAGAGATCTCATGTTTTCTTTCCACAATAAAAATGATTAAATCCTGAATATTATGTCAACATTTATGGAAAGGAAAAATGAACTTGATTTTATTGTGGTTAATAGCAACTTATATTTACAGAATTACAAGGCCATCATAGAAAGTTAATTTACAAGTACATAAATAAATCTGAGTTTGCAATTAAATTTGAGGAAAAGTAAATCAGTCTGATCTATTAAGAAAGAAATTATTTTTTCAGATTATGAAGAATTAAGTAATTTTATTTTATTTTAGAGAAGCTATAATTCTAAATTTTCAAAAATCAAATAAAAATGCATGATAATAAGAATGTGCTTGGAGAAAAAAGGAAATTTAAGGGAAAACATGAAGAATTAATAGGTTTCTATATTCAGAAAGGTAATACCACCTATGGACATCAGTCTGAGACTGAAAGAGAGGTTAACATTTCATTTAAGTGGTGTAAATTAAAACGAAATACATTACATAGTCACAGCTGTTGGTAATATCTTAGTTATTAAATTATGCACAAAAGGCTGATTCAGTGGAAATATGGACCACAAAATGCATGGATAATAATAGATCTCGTGGAACCAATAGTCTTGAATAAAAGACTAGTACTCACTTAATTCTTCTTGGAAGTAGTATGATAAGGTTCTTTACAGCATAAGAAAACTTAAAGATAATTTGGAGATATGCCCTGAAACATGAAAAGTAATTCCAGGATCACCAAAAAGAGCCCGATTATTTCGGGAAAAAGGGCACAAAATAGATTGAACATGATTTTTCAATAATGTGCACATTATAGTATATAGTAAACAGTTATTCCTGGAAAAAGCACTATAGTAGAGAAAAATAATATTCAACTCCATATATTAGCTTCCAGCTCACACATTAAATGAGTTTTCTCATAGCTGTATGGATAACAACCATTTGATTTCCAATAAACAAGGTCTAAATATATAGCTAAGCAGCTAGACTGAAAATAGAAATATGAATTAATGAATCATTTTTGTTAGATATTTTTTCTTTCATGGTATAATTTGCTGATAGTTTGTAAGCCATGATGCATATTTAATAATGTAGCTGTTCTGCTCTCCTAAGTATGTATTATAAATATAGCTGGACTGCTATAGACACAATTTTTCTTGGCAACAATCGTAATATTATTTCCTGGATATTTATTTCCCTGGAATTCTTCATTAATTCCTTTTTGTTTATGACTAATAGCAAGTCTTCACAATAAAATAAGTTTATTTCAGCAAAGATAGAAAAAGTATATGACTCTGTATTTATGCTTTTAGCACACCTTTATGATTTCCAACAGTCCATTTCCAGAATCATAAAACTAGCATTAGAAGGAATTGGGGAAGTAAATAAATATGGCGAAACCACATTTTGGTATTCAAGCGTATGCAGTAATCAGAGGAAGGGATTTCTTTATAAAACAACTCTGGTATGCCATTTATTTGGTCATATGAAAAAACTCTGGCTTAAAAAAACTGAAGACAGTTAAGATGACAGTTACGCACTGCTTTCTTTACTCTTTCAAAATCATGTAAAATATGGTGCACTGTATCATGAATCATATATCCCTTCATATGAGGAAGAATGGAGTATGCAGATCCCTTCTACTCATACTCTTATCAAAGAATACACTAGGAGTCTCTAAATTAGAGACAGGCACAAAGGTTCCATTCACCCAGATCGTTACAACATCATAGTAATTAGACTTTTCTGTAGTTCTGAGGACATACCAGGGTCCTGTCTAATCTAAGCACTTTTCACATATGAAAATTCACAGTTTGCACAATCCTATGAGGAGGGTTATTGTCTTAGATTCACACTACAGAAATGAGGTACAGGGAAGCTGAACATTTTCTACAGATGAAAAGACTAGTGTGTGATCTGAACCACGAGTTTGACCTCACCTCTGGCTTACAAGGAAGAAAAAGTATATGACTCCATATTTATACGTTTAGCACACTTTTAGATTTCCAACAGTCCATTTCCAGAATTACAAAACTAGCATTAGAAGGTATTGCAGAAGCACATATAGGTGAATTTTTCCATTTTATTCTTTTTGTTTAGCATTTAAAAACCAAATGGATATATTTAGAACAAATGTATATTTTTACATTTTTGGTACAATTAATAATGATTAATTATAAAACAACTTAAACTGTGTGTGCATAAAATGGCGTATTTGTAAATATGTGTATGAATATAGATGTGTGTATATGCAGTGGACCGAATGTTTGTGTCACCTCGATGTCATATGTTGAAATCCTCACGTCCCAGTGTGGTAGTGTGAGGAGGTGGGGCATTTGGGAGATGGGGAGATCTTGAAGGTTGAGCCCTCATGATCAGGATTAATGCTTTATATAGAGACCCTAAGGGTTCTCTCTTCATATTTCTACTATGTGAGGACAGAGCAAGACATCCATACTGTGCAACCTAGAAGACGGCTGATATGATTTGGCTGTGTCCCCATCCAAACCTCAACTTGAATTGTGTCTTCCAGAATTTCCATGTATTGTGGGAGGGACTCAGCGGGAGGTATTGAATCATGGGAGCTTTTCCTTGCTATTCTCATGAGAGTTAATAAATTTCACGAGATCCAATGGGTTTATCAGGGGTTTCCACTTTTGCTTCTTCTCAAGATTTTCTCTGGCCGTGGCCATGACTTTTGCCTCCCACCACGATTCTGAGGCCTTCCCAGGCTTCTGGAACTGTAAGTCAAAACAGTTAAACCTCTTTATCTACAGTCTCAGGTATGCCTTTATTATCAGTGTGAACATGGACTAATACAAGTACCCTCACCAGAACCCAACCATGCTGGCTCCACTTCCAGCCTCCAGAACCGTGAGAAATACATTTCTATTGTTTATAAGCCACCAGGCTATGGGACTTTATTTTAGCACCACAAGCTAACTAGAATATATTCATGTATATCTTGTAAATATAAATGTGTAGTCAGCATGTCCTCATTTCATGATTTATGTTTTATTTTCCTTGATTTATATATTAAATTTTCAGAAAAAAGTACAGATTTTCTTTCTTTCTGAGAAAGATGGATTAAATATTTAAACGTAAGACCTAACACCATAAAATCCCTAGAAAAATACATAGGCAATACCATTCAGAACATGGGCATAGGCAAGGACTTCATGACTAAAACACCAAAAGCAATGGCAACAAAAGCCAACATAGACACATAGGATCTAATTAAACTAAAGAGCTTCTGCATAGCAAAAGAAGCTATCAAGGAAACCATCATTAGAGTGAACCAGCAATCAATAGAATGGGAAAAAATGTTTGCAATCTCCCCATCTGGCAAAGAGCTGATATCCAGAATCTACAAAGAACTGAAACAGATTTACAAGAAAAAAACAACCCCGTCGAAAAGTGGGCAAAAGATATGAATAGTCACTTCTCAAAAGAAGACACTTATGTGCCAACAAACATATGAAAAAAAGATCATCATTGGTCAATAGAGAAACGCAAATCAAAACCACATTGAGATACCATCTGACACCAGTTAGAATGGCGATCATTAAAAATCAGGAGACAACAGATGCTGGAGAGTGTGTGGAGAAATAGGAATGCTTTTACACTGTTGGTGAAAGTGTAAATTAGTTCGACCATTGTGGAAGACAGTGTGGTGATTCCGATTCCTCAAGGTTCTAGAAATAGAAATACCGTTGACCTAGCAATCCCATTACTGGGTATATACCCAAAGATTTATAAATAGTTCTATTATAAAGACACATGCCCACACGTATGTTCATAGCAGCACAGTTTACAATAGCAAAGACATGGAACCATCCCAAATGCCCATCAATGATAGACTGAATAAAGAAAATGTGGCACATATATACCATGGAATACTATGTGGCCAGAGAAATGGATGAGTTTATGTCCTTTGCAGGGACATGGACAAACCTGGAAACCATCATTCTCAGCAAACTGACAAAAGAACAGAAAACCAAATACTGCATGTTCTCACTAATAAGTGGGTATTGAGCAATGAGAACACATGGACAGAGGGAGAGGAACATCTCACATCAGGGCCTGTTGCAGGGTGGGGGGCTAGGGGAGGGATAGCAGGAGATGGGGGGATTGGGGAGAGATAACATTAGGAGAAATACCTAATGTAGATGATGGGAGCATGGATGCAGCAATCTACCATGGCATGTGTGTACCTATGAAAAAATCCTGCACAATCTGCCCATGTACTCCAGAACTTAAAATATAATTTTAAAAAAAAGGCTTATTACATAATAACTTTTCTAGTAAAATATTTTTTATTTATCCAACAGGAACTATTACTTCCATTTATTTGGTTCTTGTGAATTTTTAGTACTCTTAGAGTAAGGCTGAACATTAAGCACCACATCAGATTATATGAGCCTGGAGACTGCTGCCAATGGCTGCATTTTGTTTAATTAACATAACACAAGAATGGTGGTCAGAGGCAATACAATAGGTGAATGTCACGTGGCTCCTCCGAAGATGTTTTTAAACAACCTTGTTTGTTAATACACAAAACTCACAGATGCTCTCTGGATGAAACACATGGTTAACAGTGTCTCAGAATCTTTTTACACACTTTTGGCACTTGCTCTTTGTACAGGTTAAATCCATCCACTAGAAATAAGAGTTAAGGACTTACTCTTTATAGAATACCAATAATGAAATAAAAACAAAACAATATACCAACAAGTGGAAAAATCGATGTATTCCAAGGTCAGGTTCTTTTATATATTTGATAGATGTTAACGTTATAAAAAGAAGACAACTTAAGCTTTTGTTTATTCCCTCAGGATCATTTTATTGTGAAAAATAAAGCATTTACTGATAAATACTTGTGAAGTAAAATGACTCTAAGTTGCAACAGTTACCCAATAAATATATATGACTTGCCTGGCAGTAATAAAGTTTTAAAAGACATAAATAAGATCTTTTGTATTTTGTCCTAGTTCCAACCATAAACTAAAATCAAAATTACTTTAAATCTCTTTGCATATGCCATTTAAAGAGTCTACAAGAAACTATTCAATCTCTCCATTCCTTGTAAAAATCTTAAACTATTTTATCGCCTCTGTGTAATGCAATGTATATTAATTCAGAACTATAATCACTCCCTTCCCACGGGGCTCATGCCTTGTGGAGAGGTGACATCATACATTCACATGCTTCTCACCTAAGTCCCCAGGGTCCAAGGGAGAAGCCCCAGTCCCTCTTCTCTTGCAGAGTGTGGGGGTGGTGGTGCTGCAGGGGCAGGGCTGGGTGGGGGTCACCAGACTTTCTGCCCTTAGGGCAGTACCACGGGCATTTGTTTTATAGACTCTTGTCTTTGGAATTGGGGGGAGGGGAGAGTGTTTCAATCTGTTAATATGTTCTGTGTTTAATGAAGAAAACCTATTTATTAATGAAAAAAATGCCACTTTTATGGCATTTTGCCTGAAAGTAGTAAGTCAGCAAAAAATTCTTTCACTATATAATCATTGATTTTTACATAGTTACTGCTTTTTCGTGAAAACTAAAATTTTTAACATTAGATCTTTATCCTAAAATCAAATACTTTCTTAAAAAAATCCTGTTTTATTTTTTTGTTTTAATAAGGCTTGATTGCTCCTTTCTTTAAGGTGAGCTTGCCAACAAGTAACAGTATGGTCTTTTAATCCCTGTTATTTTGATTTTTCCTTACTTAACAAGAAACCTGGGGTTCGCCTTGTATAGGGCTGTCATCAAGATCAGGCAGTTGATCCACTTGTCGTCTGACTGACACAAGATCCCTCTGTAGCTTTGTGCACCATAAACATATTCAAGAGCAGGGAGCAGGGATGAGGAGCAGCTTAAAAGCTCTTACATTTTCACTATCAGAGAAGGAATAACTTTCTCAGAAACCCCCAACAGGTTCCTCCTTGACTAGCAAGGAAGCACATATCCACTTTTATCCTTGATGACGGCTGAGAAAACAATCACGTATTTTATTTTTATTTTACTTTATTTTTACTATTACTATTTTTTTTTATTGTACTTTAGGTTCTGGGGTACATGTGCAGACCCTGCAGGGTTGTTGAATAGGTACATAAATGGCAAGGTGGTTTGCTGCCTCCATTTCCCTGTCACCTATATCTGGCATTTCTCCCATGTTATCCCTCCCCAACCTCTCCACACCTGCTGTCCCTCCCCTAGCACCTCCCCAACAGACCCGAGTGTGTGATGCTCTCCTCTCTGTGTCCATGTGTTCTCATTGTTCAACACCTGCCTACTTGTTTTATGTTTTTATGATTTTTCAGGTGGGAGGAAGCACGATCAAAGGGAATGAGATGTAACTGTTGGGTGTCAGTCAGCAGTGTCAACAACAATACGATCATTCCTATCTGACCTGGTGCTTTTAAGAGTAAATGCTGACATGCATATGAAATACAGAATATTCCCAGATATAAGAAAAAGTTCTATTCTGAAGTTTATATATTAAAAATGAGAAGTTCCTTTTTTAAATGAAATATTTCTTTTTTATTGTACTTTAAGTTCTGGAGTACATGTGCACATACACACAAAATTGGAATATGAATTGAAATACACAGCAAGTATTGCCAGATAGTTGTGGAAAAATGGTGTCTTGAAAGCCAATAATCAACATAAACACAAAATGCAATACAGAAGAAGTAGCAAAAGTACCGAAAATAGAAAAAAAGGCAAAGGAAATATGAGTGTTACACGCACACCGTGCAGTGCGCACATTCATCAGTCCCCCCTGGATAAGAGCAAATGTTGGCAGAGCCCCAGAAGAGGTGTTCTCAGAACACACAAACACGAGGGCTCGCCCAACCAGAAACTGACATATTTTTGTGCCTCAAAAATTCTGTTGATAGTTCCCTTAGAAGATGTTCAGAGAGTATGAAAGACTTGGTCTTAGGGTTAAAATAAAATTAAAAAATAAGGCAATATAAACTCCAGAAAAAAAAAAAAACCTGTAGGAAAAGAAGGAAAAAATGTATGCTACAGGTGTTAATAAAAAATATTTAAATATTGAGGTAAATTAAAACATCATACAGTGTGAATCAAAATTTTATGTGGAGAATTATATAACTGAAGGTACATGTATTAAAATATTTCCATGTAACACCTAAGTTGATAATATCTCAAATTGACAAATCTATTGAATAAATAATAAAAATAAATTAAAATAGTTCTTTTGGTGTGTAGCAACCTGCAGATTGAGCACAGAGCTGATTTTTGCTATTCTTATTATAATTCCCAACTCTTAGCTATGGAATTTTGTAAGATGTATTATTATATTATATTCATTTGTAAAAAAAACTCTGTCAAATTTAGCATGAAATTAAGCTATAAATATTATTATTTTGAATTCTGTCATCTTATATTTTAAACAATTCACTGGTTTATTTTTTCATGGTTATTGTTGCTGTTTTAACTGGCTTGATAAGGCAGATGGTTGTAGGCTCCTATTTACAAGCATTCTCTCCCAGATAATACATTTTCTTGTGATTAGACTCTATGCCAAACAGGTAAAAATTTAGATTGGATACAATCATGATTATAATAACTTTTTACATTTTGATTTTTTAAAACAATACCAAAGTGTTAACAATAATTTTAATCAAACATTGGGCAATATATCAGAGCTTTGTTTGCTCTGAGCACAGATTACAATGCTCCTAATTCCACCTCCCTCACTTTGTGTGTGACCTTGGCCAAGCTACATGACCACTTTGTGGCTCAGTTCTCTCATCCTGAATAGCAGGATATTAATAGACCAATATAATGTTTTTTAATGGGAATTAAATAAGGTAATTCCCATGGATAACTTAAAACTGTATTTGGTGGTATGCAATGCATAATAATTATTAGCCACATTCTTATTATTCTCAGAAAAACACACTTTATGAGTGCAATGAAAAACTATTTGAGAATACTTGAGAAATTATTTTAATTTTTAGCCTTTTAATTTTATTTCTGTATTTTTTATACCTTATTCATACCAGTCTTCTATTTATTAGTAAATGTGTGTTAATATTATTTTTGTCAATAAAAATTTTTGTAAAGAAACAAAAACATCTTTCTGGAGCTTTCCATTTTTTAATCCACTGTATTATCAGATATTAATCACACACATACCCACACATATGAATAAACTGTAAATATCAAAGCCACGCCAGTTGTAGGTCATCTGGAAGGGTAAATTAGCCTGATTCTAGGCACATTCTTAGGAACTCTACCAACTGCTGGACATGATTGCTCCAACCAGTAGATTCTGTGTCACTTCTAATAGGCTTTATGGCATTATCATTGAAACCTTCTCAAATAAAACTAAATTAAATAACAATACAACTTTTAATGATATGCACCCCCTGACATTCTAATAGAAAGATAGGTGGCAAACAATTTGCAGAAATGACAAGAGTAAGGCTTCTGTAAAATCTGGCTGTGTCAATGATCTATTCAAGATATTCTGCTCTTTGAAACCTCATTTTCACCATCTAACAATGGAGATTATCACAAATTTTATCTCTTTGACTTGGCGGAATAATTAAATTGGATTGTGATTGAAGTGCTTAGAACAGTGCTCAGACAATATAATTACTCATTAAGTGGCAGATTAAAGTATAGCAATCACAAAATTACAGCAGTGAAAACTCAGGGCAGCTTTTTAAATATTTTCATTTGATATTCAATATGTTACATTTTGTTTAATATTCTACTTTATATTCAGCCAGGAAAAGAAGTTGAAAGTCATTACAAATGGTTTGGTATGATAACTAAATACAATGAGAAATTTGCTCTATTTATACTGAATTCAAAAAATTTATTTAGGTTTTAGAACAATTATATAGTAGATAAAAAGTGTCGTAGAAAGTGTTCACTTTATTTTACAAAGAGAATACACATCACATGTCATCTTAAAAAGTTTGTTTTACTTGGCTGGGTGTGGTGGATCATGCCTGTAATCTCAGCACTCTGGGAGGCTGAGTTGGGCTGATCACAAGATCAGGAGGTCCAGACAAGCCTGGCCAACATGGTGAAACCCCATCTCTACCAAAAATACAAAAATTAGCTAGGAGTGGTGGGACGTGCCTGTAATCTTAGCTACTTGGGAGGCTGAGGAAGGAGAATTGCTTGAACCTGGGAGTCAGAGGTTGCAGTGAGTCAAGATTGCACCACTGCACTTTATCCTGGTGACAGAGTGGGACTCCATCTCAAAAAAAAAAAAAAAGTTTATTTTACTCAAAAAAATTGGAAATAGAAAGAAAAATATATTTTCTAACAAAACATATATGATACATTATACTCAATATATAATTCAAGCAAATTTTCAAATATGAACAAGAATTCTAAGACTTTTTATGTTCATCAGATATTTTAAAGGTCACACATATTCACTCTGTTCCTAATTATACATGGCAAACTTTTTGAGCACTGATTTGAGTAATTGGTAAAACTGATTATACATTAGGGATAAAATGAACTTTTGTCTAAATTCCAATTCTGCCAGTTCCTCCTTACTTCAGTAAGCAGTATTTCAACCTATTCTTTCCAGTGACTTTCTGTTTATAAGTGATGGTGATTTATGCTCATCTGAAAATGAAAATAATATTAAAAATAAATCCTCTTTAACAAATAGTAATGTTTCAGAAAAAGTCTGTATGCAGAAATGCAACATTTAGATTTGCTTTGAAATATTAAATTCATTAAGTGAATGTTGCCACTTTTCTAATAAGAAAATTATCAAACTCTTTTTAACTCAACATCGTTTTTTTTTAATTTTTACTTTAAGTTCTGGGATACTTGTGCAGAACGTACAGGTGTGTTACTTAGATATACATGTGCCATGGTGGTTTGCTCCACCTATCAACCCATCATCTAAGTTTTAAGCCCAGCATCCATTAGGCATGTGTCCTAATGCTCTCCCTCCCCTTGCTCCCTACCCCTTGACAGGCCCCTGTGTGTGATGTTCCCCTCTCTATGTCCATGTGTTCTCATTGTTTAACTCCTACTTATGTGTGACAACATGTGGTATCTGGTATTCTGTTCCTGTGTTAGTTTGCTAAAAATGATGGCTTCCAGCTTCATCCATGTCCTTGCAAAAGACATAAACTCATTCTTTTTCATGGTTGCAAAAGACATAAACTCATTCTTTTTCATGGTTGCATAGTATTCCATGGTGTATATGTACTACATTTTCTTTATCCAGTCTATCATTGATGGGCATTTGGGTTGGTTCCACGTCTTTGCTATTGTAAACAGTGCTGCAATAAACATACATATGCATGTGTCTTTACAGTAGAATGATTTAAATTCTATTGGGTATATAACCAGTAATGGGATTGCTGGGTCAATGATTTTTCTGGTTCTAGCTCCTTGAGGAATCATCACACTGTCTTCCACAATGGTTCAAATCATTTAAATTCCCACCACAATGTAAAAGTGTTAATATTTCTCCACATCCTCAACAGCATCTGTTGTTTCCTGACTTTTAATAATCACCATTCTAATTGGCATTAGATGGTATCTCATTGTGGTTTTTATTTGCATTTCTCTAATGACCAGAGATGATGAACTTTTTTTTCATATATTTATGACCTAATATGTTTTAAGGCAGGATATATTAAAGCAAAACAGACCAGAAATAATCTGTGTCTTCAGCACTTCATTTGCTACTTTGTCATGGCATTTTTTTCTCAGATATAGGAAAATAACAAAGCGAGAAAAAGTAATAAGAAAGAATTTTCTTGAAAAGTACAGTCATAAGTGATTTTCCCACCATCCAGATGGCAACAGGCAATCCCTCAAAGCTATGTGTGTTTTTACTGAGTGAAGGTAGAATCTTCTTTCATTTCCCAAAAAAGAAGCTATCAAATATTGACATTCAAACACTCGTCTTTTTTTTTCTGATAGCTTTGCTTTTTTTTGTTTGTTTGTTTCTGAAGGTGTTTTAATCTCTGTCCTCACAAAAGACTGTGATATTGTTTTTTGCAGTCCCTATCTCATCCCAGTTTCCATTCAAAATTCCAGTAGAAGCCTGCCTATGCAGGGTGAGAAAACCATGCTGACATTTCGAAACACATTTCCTACGCACAGAGACTCAAATGAAGGAGAAGGGGAGAAGGTGAATCACATAAGTTACCATGCTCTCTAAATCAGTGTTTAAGAAGAAGAGTGAGGAAAAGAGAAGAATAACACTATTCCCTGGTTCTAGAAGGAAAATTCATTTCATATCTTCCTTTCACAGATTGTGAAAGCAACAGTTGTTCCCAGAATCACTTTTGATCTACTTTATGATTTAACCCAACAGAAAAACCTCATATAAATGATAAAACTCATATTTATCTGTAGTCATGTCTGGACTGAATAACTATAATTGTTTTGTCATATTTTCTTTCTTTTTATCTCCATTGTTCTTGAAACTTTATAAATATCACAAATATGAATGGGGCAAAAGGATGATGAAGACTTTATATTTTTCTAACAGAATTATGTGCTGAGAAAAGGAAAGTTGAGCTACTTTGAGCAAGGAAGACCTGTATTTTGCACAAGGCTTAACATGATGTGTTATTTTTGCAGTAACTGTGATATTTATTCAAACATTAAAGTAAAAGGAAGTGGCAAATAAGGAAATCTTAGGTAATAGTGTCATTGTATAACAAATGCTTTACTTCACTCCAATTTCACAAAAGGCTAATATGTGAAATGATAACGCCAATACTAGTATGTACTTATTCAGCAAAGTAATTTAATCACAATAAGTCCATCCCAAAGAAACTCCTTGATATAGTGATATTTTTGTTACAAATATTTCTCAGGAAGGCTTCACGATATATACAATTTCTTCACTTCCCATTAATTTTTTTTCAAAAATGCATTACTTCAAGTTTACATAATGCTAAAGTGAGGGGCGCAAAGAACCAGTGCCATAAAAATGCTGCAACACTCTACAAATGTTTTAGCTTGCTTTAGTAAAGAAATGCACAGACTGCATTCAATGTATTGGTTTCAAAATAAGAACTTCATTAATCTTGTGTTTTGGGCTCAAAATTTTAAGAGTATTAATGGCATGCTATGAAGAAAGCATGTAATTCTTATCACCATATAAAAACTCAGTTTGTCATACACTGCTGATGTGCCACACACAACATCAAACACTTTGTACACATTGATTCCAACCGTTTTCATCACATAAGGTGACATCACCATTATTCACAGATGGGTAAACCGAAGTTAAGATGAGTTAAGTGGACAAGCTGTCATGCTGCTCTGGGCCGTTACACCCCAGATTCTCACCCATAGTTGCCATCTCACAACACAAGTTTTTGATCAGTGGAGTATCATGCTATCTACACATTTTACAACCTTGGAAAGTTGCTTACCATCTAGGTACCTTGGACTCAGGTATAAAAATCTCTCCCTATAACCTAGATTTAATTTATATCACATACTTATGAAGAAGGCAGTATTTTCTTCATAATATAATTGGAATAAATATTTGTTTTCATCATTTAGGGAATTAGAAACCAAAGCTAAACAGATGGTGAAGCAGAACTTAACATAAAATTAAGAAATAGATTCAACACCCACAATATAAATAGAGATCCTCAGGGATTTTTAACTTCACTAAAGTGGCCATGTGAAGTATTTAATTTTTTGTCTCTTTCAGTTTCAAATCTAAATCTTTTAAATTTTCTATTTTACAATAATATAGTACATTCATCTAAAGAAAATATGGCCAAGTCTTCATTTTTATAAACACTCTATAAAAAATGCTAAATGTTATAAAAAATGTTTTCTAAAGAATGACAATAAATTTCTGCATCTATTTCTCCTAATGTATTCATACTTATTTATGCAACCCTTTTGAAGAAGGTGTCATGATAATTTCTACATATGCTTTGCATTTTTTATCTATTTTATAGTGAAATCTACCACTGATTCTTATTGAATATTGTGTTAAAATAAGTAAAAGTCTCTGACAACCTCAAACTAATAGCTCTTAGTAAGCACACTGGAGAAACAATTCTTGCAAGTGGCTTTAAAAGAAAAGGGCGTCAGTCACAGGGCTTGGTAACTCATCCCTATAATCTCAACACTTTGGGAGGCCATGGCAGGCAGATTACTTGAGGTCAGGAGTTCAAGACTAGTGTGGCCAATATGGTGAAACCCTGTCTCTATTAAAAATACAAAAAAAAAAAAAAAAATAGCTGGGCAATGTGGCATGTACCTGTAATCCCAGCTGCTTGGGAGGCTAAGACAGGAAAATAGCTTGAACCCAGGAGGGTGGAGGCTGCAGTGAACTGAGATTGTGACCCTGCGCTCCATCCTGGGTGGCAGAATGAGACTCTTCTTAAAAAAAAAAAAAAGAAAAAGAAAAGAACCTCAGTCAATCACAAGCCTATTTATTATACAACTAGGAATCTTCCATCAGACCATATCCAGTAAAGGCAAATGCCTCATCACACTATTCCCAAATAAGGCAGATAGATACCTTGCTCTAGCCAGTCAGGTTTCACTACTTTGCTTTCATATTCAGCCTATAAAAGCTCTCTGTTCATGTTGCTAGGCAGAGCTCTCTGAAACTCTCATGATTCTGAGTGCTGCCTGATATATGAATAATTCTTTCCTCAAACTTTGTTAAATGTCATTTATCTGAGGATTTTTTTTTTAAAGAAAGGTTTAAAACCAGTTGGGTATATAAAGGAATGTGTAGTGAAAAAGCATTGCATCCACCAGGGACTATGCCTCTTACAAACTGCCCATGACTTGTTCCATCTAATCCTAATAACATCTCTGAGAAGTAAATAGCATTTGCCTTACTTTTTTGAAAATGAAAATGGATTCCTTCAAAGGTTAACAGGAATCATTAACAGGAATCATTTAATGGTTCATTAAATGATTAAATGACAGAGGCTATCTGAAAACTAGACATGGTTGATCTAAAATCTCTGTGACAATATACTGTTTTGAAATAAACTGATTTCACTGGGCATGTATAAGTTTAGGAGTGTTTGCTGAGTCATAGTAAAAAAAAATAAACAGATGGATAGTTATAGAGGCAATTAAATAAGGTGTCAGTGCCTTAATTTTTACCACTCTATTTTTCCAAACTACTAATTATTATTTTCCAGTGTTCAATCTCATTCAGAGCCTAATATCAATTTGACGTTGAGACAGAATGATAATGTGATGATCAGACTGGAATGCTATAATAGTTGTTAAAGAGTTTGAGCTGAGAAGAGAGGGAAAGGTAGCTAGCATTGATGGAATTTTGGTTAAATTCAGCAGTTGTAATAAACATTTGTTGAACTCTAAGTAAGTAAAGAGATTTTATAATAAATACCACCGTCTCTATGGCTTGGGTAACAGGAATGGATTTTCTCATAGTTTTGGAAGTAAGAAATTCAAGGTCAAATACAAATTCAGTAGTTGGATACATTGCTTAGGTAGGCTAGAATTAACTAACAATTAGACATATATGTATATACACATACACACACATTTGATTATGTCTATATTACTTTTTAGCTAGGTTTAACCTAAGTACTTCTAAGTTTTCACAAATTTTTGATGTTAACTGTTATATATAGAAGCCATATGATCTGGAACTGAGCAGACTGTAATTTTAAATCTCATAACAAATATTTGTTTATATCTGTTTTTACATATTGCTTAAATCACCTTTCCTTATCTCTGATGCACTACTCATACAATCTAGTAAGCATAAATATGTACAGGCCAGAGGAAGAAGATAATTAGGAAGATCCATTTCGCTCTACTTCCAGAAAACAAAGTAACATTTCAAATTGCCAGAAACACTTGTTAATTGGTTCCATTGATTGTTCCATTCTGTAGTAGAAATCTGGCTTGCCTTCCCTTCCCCTCTACACTTAAAGGGAGGTATTATTTGATTCATGAATTTTTAAATTGAAATTGAACCCAAACTTCCCACTATTATGCTCCTGTGTATAATCAAGAGCTTGTCTTTCCTTAGCTCAATCTTATGTAACTACTTTTCACTGTTCCAATGAAAATAAAAATGGTTATTATCTTTAAGCATAATCTGTCATTAAAAGTAACAGGACACAGGAGTGGTTTCTTTATCTTATTTTCATTTATTCAGAAAAGAAGATGAGAGCATGAAAAGAATCTGATATTTAATGGAAGTACTTCTTAAATATATATGGATATGAATATATGTGTATATACATGTATATGAACACATATACATATAGACCCATATGCATATACATATATACACACACATATATATTTTTGATACAAAACTAATATGAATTATTTTTATAAATTAACTTTATGGCTATAAAGTGTCACCATATTTTATTTTGGTGATTTCTAAGAATTTGATAGATGCCAAAAATTAGGAAATCAAAGCAAATCTCCAAAACTGTTAGTAATAGAAGTGGTTTTACTCCCATAATAATACGTCATAAATTATTATTCTATGAGGAATATTTAGATTTGAGTTAAAAAATAATAACCCCAGTAAAGTCCAATGCAATGCTGATGATTTAAATAAAAAGAAGCCTAAATACAGAATGACAAAACCAAAAAATGCACAAAGAAAATAAATAAAATATTTCCATAAGATACAGAATATATCTCTAGTTAACTGCAAACAAATTATTAGATGTACAAAGAAGGTGACAGATTTACATGTGGGGTTACATTAATGCTGTCTGGTAATACATTGCTTAGGAAAACAGTGATATAAGGTGAAATATTCTATGAGGTGAATATAATGAAGAATTTTGTTTAATATAAAGACTACATTGTCTTGCTTTATATACCTTTTTATAATCCCATAACTTCATGCTTAGAGAGCCTGAGAACCATTAGTTCTTAATTACTGTATGTGACTTGATACAATAAAATAGACTCTTGCTTTAAAAAAGTATCACATAATTTTAGGAAAAAATTAATACAATTTCTTTTGTACCACAGAGAAATTATTTCATGATCTAGGAGAGAAAGTTACTGGATGAATAATTAATGGCTAGAGTAATTAATGTTCTTACGCACTGGTAGGGTGACTTTGCACTTCCGAGTAGATAGCATAATTTCTTCCTGGTATTTTTTTATGAGTAGTCTCTTGGTGATAATGACAACTGGTATTTTCAATTTCATTAAAATTGAACTAACTTTAAAATGTAATCATTTGAATCCAATGTTCTCTAAGTGAATAAGCTCAAAATAAATGAATCTTCTGCTGAAAACAACACAATTCAGAGAGTTTGCATGTTTTTTAAGTACCCAATATAACTTTCCTAATTTCATTTTTTTAAACAAAGGTCAGTTTTATTCATGCTCCATGAAAAAAATTAGTAGAATGAAACAAATAATAGCCTGACAGGAAAACCATTCAATTACTTGAAAATAAAACTACTAAAAAAATTCTGTGTGTATAATAAATCAAATTATACAATAAAATATTCACATTCTATTGCCATGTCAATCTGCTTAAAAATGTTATACTTTATAAAAATGTAAAAGATGGTGGAATAAAAAACAAATACAGATTTCACTTGAAATATAAATAGATTTTAAGGGTATTTTTGACATTATAACATGAATATAAACATTTCTTTGCAGTGACATATTTAAAATTTCTGTTAATTCCATTGCCTTAGTATCAATGTCTTCCTATTAGTAAGCCAAATAGATAAAATGCACATGCTGATATATTGTCCGTATTCATGAAAAAAATACTTTCCTTTTCCACATGGATCAATAAATAAATTTTGTATAAAACCAGACTTTCTTGGCCCCTCCCCCCAGAAATATACCTCTGTGTGTGTGTGTTTGTGGAATATGATCCACTCTCTGAAAATAGAATAAATGAATAGCAGATGTAGGAAGAAAATTATTCATCAAGAATCTGTACATCCCAAAGAAACTTCTTTGGAGATATTACTACCCAATATTCTGCAAAGCTATGTCTAGTTTTTTAGCTGTTAAGCTGACATAAACTGTAAAATTCATTCATGAAATTAACAAGCTTCACCTTAAACCCTCTTTAAACATGGGAAATGAAAATGAATAAATTCATACTCATGTAAATGTATTATAAACCAACGATGAGAGGTTAAGGCAACTAATGAATCAGCAGAGAATCAGAGGATTGAAGAAAGTGGCTCAATATGAGGAATGAGAAGAATGTGGCTCATTTCATATTATCATGATTATCCTGACACTGATGAAAGTAGGAGGCTACTACATGTACATTCTATTTCTTTAGATTGATAATACCCTGGTTATTTTGCTCTTTTATCTACGTCTATTTCTATCTGTTCCACCAAAATGTTTTCTAAAGCAATCTTCTTTTCTTTAATTGTGATTTAGTAGACCTCCACTGTATTAGGAGCTACCAGTGTAGCAACATTGAAAAATGAAATATACAAAATCATTTGTGAAGTGAAAATAGTAAAAGATACGTAAGTTTCAAATTTTAAAATAATTTATTCCCTTTAGTAATTAATAGTGTTCAAGTCATGGTGACAAATCAACAAAACCCTTCAGTGCATCATTTTTGACTGCTTTGTTCAGTGAATGAAGTACACAATTATCTCTAAGGTACTCATCTTTTGATTTTAAAAATACATACATATTTTGTCAAAAACAGGATTTAAGTGAGACAATATTGTTGGATCAATATAATATAATCTCACAAAACTTTTGCAATAATCAAAATACCTGTAATATTCATTGGGAATCAACAGCCTCTTACAACATATTTGGACTTCACAATAAATAGGAAAAACTAAGGTTTGCTGTGGGAAGGTGTGTTTGTTGGATTCCTGCATACTATTTAATTATGTTGTGTTTTTGAAAGGTTGTAGACTGTGGTTCTGAAGGATATTTCTGAGGTCCTCTGAAATAAGAGTTTTTAGACTTGATTGATCAGAAACCACAGAAAAACTTAGATACACAATATAAACACACACACACACAGTTTCATAATATAATGTGCAATACACTGTTATTTTCAGCATACTTTTTGTCTTTTCTAGTTTATTAAAAGTATATTAGTGGTCAAGTCATTAAATTGATTTTATAACCTTAATCAATTGCAACCAATAATCTGAAAATACTATAATAGAATCAATCCATTTATGCTTGATTAACCTCTACATGGCCCAATTAAAACACTGTTAAGATGATATTGCTAAAACATCATTTGAAGTTAAACCTCCACCTTTTAAATAATATACTTTCTAAACTAATCCACATTTCTTATCTATTCTACTCTGTGTGGAATGTGCTTGAAACTTGTCACAGTATATTCAGATTTAGGTATAATTTTATAATACATGAGAAATATATTTGAAATTTATTATATGGCTTTTGAATTACTTCCAAAAATGGATTATTTATTGAAAGGTAAATAGAATTGTCTAAATCTTCAAAGATATTATATCTATTAGGTATTGCTATAATGTTGCTAAGAACATGCCAACTTTTGTTTCTCTATTTCCTTTTCCTTAAAATAAAATATAATAATTATATACTAGTAAAAACAATAAATTTGTGAACACACAACATGAAAATGAGTAAATTATCCATATGCAAGTTCTGGAATTCAAGTATTCATTCTCTAAAATATCTGAAGGATATTCATTCAACAAGTGTCTTTTGATAATATAATAAAGAATTAGAACATAGCATTAGATCCTAGGAGAATGCTAAGATTGAGGCCATGATGTGAACTTGAGAGTTTGAACTTTAGGGAAAGATACAAAAATAATTTGTTATAATCTGTAATAAAGAGTCCAGGCCAGGCACAGTGGCTCATGCCTATAATCCCAACACTTTGGGAGGCCATGGAAGGCAGATCATGAGGTCAAGAGATCGAGACCATCCTGGCCAACATGGTTAAACCCTGTTTCTACTAAAAAAAAAAAGTTATCTGGGTGTGGTGGCGTAGGCCTGTAGTCCCAGCTACTCGGGAGGCTGAGGCAGGAGAATGGCTTGAACCTGGGAGGTGGAGGTTGCAGTGAGCCAAGATCGTGCTACTGCACTCCAGCCTGGTGACAGAGTGAGACTATGTCACACACACACACACACACACACACACACACACACACACACACGTTTATTAGAAGCATGTACAATGTAGAGCAGGCAAGACAGAGAGACAGAGACCATAACTACAGTGAAAGGTTAGTGGTGTGAGTTAGGAAATCAACACAAGTGAGGTTATGCCTAAAGAAATTTCCTCTGAGGGACAGGGTCTGATATACTTAAAAGAAACCAAAAATGTATGCAATGTGTCCTCTGTTTGATGAGAAAGAAGAAGGAAGGCAATCAAAGCTTGAAATAATGAGATCTATAACCTGGCAAACATCCTACAGTATCTGTAATCAGTCTAGCAAAGCTAATGTAAGAATTTGCAATGTGGATTCAGCAGCTCAAGCTTTCTAAAGCTGTGGTTGATAGCTATTTATCTCCAATAATATTCTGATGCTTTGCATTTCGTGTCCTCCAAATCTTGGTTGAAGAATGTTGTTGTTGGAAAATTAGATACTTTATTTTACTTATTTCATGGAGACTTGGCTAGGAAATTTTTATTTAGTAAATAGGCTAGGCACCTTCACTGTGCTTGCAGACAAGACAAAATTCAAGGCTCACAGAGTTTGGGGAAATCATACATAGAACTGTTAAGATGAAGTAAGCAGGTGAAATATAGACTAGACAGACAGCAAGTTATACAAGAACACAGAACGCTTAAGAAGTTGCTATTTCTGAAGCATTTCCAGAATTTCATTTTTCATGGAATGAAGAAGAAAACAGATTGGAAAGTATTATTTGCACTAACAGTCGTGACAATTGGTCATTGAATGTTCTAGGGCCACTGATGGTGTAAAGGCTTAATCTGACCTCACTGTTATATTTCCTAGGACCTCCCAGGATTTTAATTTCTTTTGATGGTTCCAGGGGCACAAAATCTATAACGAATGCCAGATACTGAGCCAGTATTTTCCTTGAGACAATGATTGATGGCAATATTTATGTAGGCACACATTAGGTTATTCTTTATGAGTAATAGCAGAAACTGTAGGTAAATCTATAATTATGTCCCTTCTTAGTTTTTATACATTACCTCCCTCATATCATTCTATGCATTTACAATACTTGTCTTCCTCAGATTTCAGTTACTTGGGCAATCATTTCTCTGTCTCTCATTGACAAACTTGATCTTGAGTGATTCTTAGCAAAGGGTAGAAATTAATTATCTCTATCATTCTCAACATAACTACATGAACTGTATGTATGTCTAATTGGAAGAAGGATAGGATTTTATTTCTACCTACGAAGCACTAAAAGAACTCATTAACTTTTTTACAAGGAGAAAATATACATTTGGGGAATGGAGGAATTCAATTCTAATCTTGGCTTTTTCTTTACTTAATCTCTGTAGGCATCAGTTTTCACATTTGCTACAAAAGATATTTATATTATAATTTATATAAAACCCTTTCCAGTTCTAATTGCTTAGTATTGTCTCTTTATTACTAGGACTTGTAAAAAGGGAGACAAAATTTCTAGTTGTATTAGAGTTGTGTGGGGAG
Source organism: Saguinus imperator (assembly GCA_004024885.1). Taxonomy (NCBI): domain Eukaryota; kingdom Metazoa; phylum Chordata; class Mammalia; order Primates; family Cebidae; genus Saguinus; species Saguinus imperator. Next base: position 48,117 of record PVHO010009595.1, read on the forward strand.
TTCCTATCCAATATTCCATTTGACCAGGCCTTTTGGTGATATAAAATGGTTGAGAATGTGAATATCTGGAACAATTCTTGTTAAATTTCATATGCATTCTGAGAATCTGCATGAATTACTTTAGCTGCTTAAAATAAACTATTTCTTCATAAAATCAAGTTTAAAAGGTAGGAGGAATCTTTAGCAAAAAAATTATGTGCTATTTGCTTGTTTGTTTATTTAACTGAGTTACATGGCTTTTCTGGTGTGTACTATTCAATGGGGGAACTTAAAATGCAATGCTTAAACACATGTTCAACACAAAATGCTTTATGAGTTTAGTTTTCTAAAGCTGTCACAATCATTTTATGTGTTCTAATTTTTTGTTCTTAAATACAAATAAAATACAAACAGTAAAAACTAATATTTTCTTACATGTTATGGTCAATAGAAAAATTAACAAGAAATAACATAAAATAATACTATGTTTTGAAAAAAAGTTTGCATTTTCTAGATTTGAAAAACTTCATCATGTAATAAAACAGAAAGACCAATAATGTAGTTATATGTGATTTCACAAGATTGTACATCAACAGGATTTTCAATGAACCAGAGCTTATATGTCATGTAATAATCAAAGGAAGAATTCTCAGGACCCACATCAAGTGGGAGATTTAAGCAAAGTCTACACATGGGAGAAATAAGATAACTAATTTTGTGTATAAAAAAAGACAGAGATGATCAGCAGTTTAAGATAGGTGGAAAAGTTTGGGTGCAAGGATTAGACCCTTGAAGAAAAAGACAGGACACAAACAGACTGAATAAAAAGGTACAATCAACATTGTCTCTGTAAGTGACGACACTTGAAATAATAGGTTATGAAAATCTTTCTCTGCTTTGAAAGTCCTTCAACTTAAAGAAAATTGCCAGGACTCTGCAAATAGCAATTAACTAATTAAAGATATTGTGCTTAGAGGCTTGAGCACAGGTGAATAACTGAATTAGTGGAGTAGAATTAAATTTAAATTATTGAACAGACATGTAAAAGACTATTAATCTAATTAAACATAAATAAAATCATATTTTATACCATATTTTTCCTTTAATTGATTTCATACTTTCAAATTGGAAACATATGTTTGAGAAAACTTAATTTCCTAAGAATAAGACTATTTTTGAAAAAACACATTTATCTACTCTTTGTTTAGTAAGATTAGAAAATCTGGTAATTCAGTTGAAATAGTAACTTTTCAACCTCTCTTTCAATAGATTGAGGTGTTGGAAGTGAAAACTGCCTAATCATTTCCACACAGTGCCTGGAATGTACCAGGCATTGATAAATGTATGCCTGAGTAAATGAATGAATGAGTGCAAGTTCATTCCCTGATCAGCATCTTTAAGACACATTAGAGCTGAAATAAAATATCATCTTATTTGATTTGCAGGCAAAAAAAAAAAAAAATGAATGTGTACCCTCTAACAAGATCCCCTCTTAATTAAGCCAGGTGTGGTGGCTCACACCTGTAATCCCAGCACTTTGGGGGGCTGTGGCAGGCAGATCACCTGAGGTCAGGAGTTTAAGACCAGCTGGGCCTAACATGGTAAAACCCTGTTTCTATTAAAATTAAAAAAAAAAAAAAATAGACACGGTGGTGGGAGCCTGTAGTTCCAGCTACTAGGGAGGATGAGGCAGGAGAATCTTTTGAACCTGGGATGGGGAGTGGAGATTGCACCACTGCACTTTGGCCCGGGCAACTGTGCAAGACTTCGTCTCAAAAAAAAAAAAGGCTGAGCTCAATGGCTCAAGCCTGTAATCTCAGCACTTTGGGAGGCTGTGGTGGGCAGATCACCTAATGTCAGGAGTTCATGACCAGCCTGGCCCACATGGTGAAACTCCATCTCTACTAAAAATACAAAAATTAGCTAGGTGTGGTGGTGGGCACCTGTAATCCCAGCTACTCGGGAGACTGAGAGAGGAGAATCACTTGAACCCAGGAGGTGGAGTTTGCAGTGAGCCAAGATGGTGCCACTGCACTCCAGCCTGGGCAATAAAGCAAAAAAAATAAATAAATAAATGCAAAGAAAGATCCCCTCTTAGTCATTTTAGATTGGCTAATCCCTGAAAACAATCTTTGAAACTGTGAGATTCAAAGATAATTTGTGATTAGCACTGAGGGAAAGTATGGATTCCATTGAAATTTTCTTCCTCATCCTCAACATTAAAACCAATGGTTGAATTACAAAAAATACAAATACTCAAGTTAGGGTCCTCTAAATCCTCTGTAATGTTTTCAGCCTTTTTCTTTCTGGCCATCAATGTTCAGTGAGACTATATTTGACAAAAAGAAAATAAATCCTCTAAGAGAGATGCTTCCAGTCTGGCAGTCAAGTATAAATTTGAGTCATTTCATTTATTTGTTGACAAATATGCCAGCTGAAAGCAAGAATTGGTTGTAAAAAATGTGCTATCATTGATATATAATAATCATTCACAGGCAGAGCCACAAATTTTAAGCTTTGTTGACCATCTAGAGCTTTCTTTTCATGCCAAATCAAAAAGACGTAACTCCCAGTGTGTTTATACACTACTTTTAATACAGTAGCATTTTCTTCATTTACAGTTGGTGTGTCCTGCCACTCTGGTCTTCTAAACATAGTTTAGAATTGAAAATAATGGAGAAAATGAATTCTGGGTTACAGAAATAGCTGTTATGAAGACTAAGCATAAGAACACCATTTAGAGTTTATTTCCTTAATTTGCATACAATTCTAACAACTTGATTATCTGATTTCTTAAACACTGCAGATTAGAAAAAGGAAATTACAAGAAAGAAGGCTGCCAAGATCCTGGAGTGTAACCATGTGTGTGACAGATAGAAATAGACATTAGAATGTGGGCTTCATGCTGAATAATAATTCTTTGTCATAATAATATTTTACAGTGTAAAAGAAAATAATTTTTACATTTGTTAAAATGACAAAGAAGACTTTACTCAAAACTATTTCAATAGAGGTCAAGACTACTGTGATAAGGAAGAGAGGTTAAACTCAACTCTGAATAAAACAGAGACAAGCAGTGATTTGTAACCAAGAGTGAATACAAATTACTAAGAGAACTTGTTAAGTACAGAGGGTGGGGAAGAAGTGCTTACATGAATACCAAGAATGGCAGGATTCTCAATAAACTGGTTTAGCAGAATTCTTTGATAGAAGTGGACTCAACTTGTTACTGGGAATTCTGCACTGGAATGGATTATTTAACGGAAGAGATTAACGGATTAACAGTGCTGGAGCTCTGGACCAACAATCTCAGTTCTTGTGATAGTGAGCAAGGAACAGCAGACTAATGCCAAAATGCAAGTTCAAAGCAGAGTTTATTGAAGCACAGTAATACACTCTCAGAGGGAGAGTGGGCTGATTTCTGCTAAGTGAAATCAACAGTTTTTTGCAGAACTCAGCGTGCTTTTATGGGGTTTGTGGTGAGGGTGGAGGTTTGGGCTGTCTGAATGACACGATAATGTTATTTGATGGGAGTTTAGGTTAGTTAGCTAAAATTAAACTGCATATGTTTTTACCCACAATTCATTAAGAAAACCCCACTCAGGGAACAAAACCACGAGTAAATTTTATTATAATGAGCTTAGGGTCCACTCAAAGATACAGTTTTAGGTTACTGGAGTCACACCACTTTAGGGAATTTTCACCTGTGCCCTAGTTTCTCCTTCTACAGGATGGGCCACTTGGAGCTTCCGGTTGCATGAATGTATATTTCTAACCTATACAGAGAGAAATAATGGGGACGTATGTAAGTATTGGAGTAAATGTATCATCAAAATGTCTTCTTTTGGAACTTACATTAACTTAGTTGCTAACTCAAATCATATGTTTCCTGCAGATCTCATGTCCAGCTTATACTTCCTTCCGAAAAAAAATCTAATTTCTATCACAAGTAACATTTCATTGAAACTATCTTTTTTAATGGGAAATAAGTTGGTGAATACTAGGTGTTAACTTTTTTTCCTTAGAAATGTGTGTAAGTGCTGGAGTTTCAGAATTTTTATGTTATGGCTAAAGAATAAGAAAACATATTAATTATATATATAGTATCTCATTTATGAATTTCAGAATATAAGACTAAACCAATAAGCCCAGGGCCTTCATATAAACTATGTATACATTTAATAAAAATAAAGACATACTTTAAAAATTTTAGTTCAATTCAATAACATCTCCCACAATATGGATTGATAGATCTGTAACTGGTCTAGTCATGTTTTAAAATATAATACCTCCTCCTTTGTATTGTGTCATTAAGATAAACATATTTAAACTTCTTTTTAAAAGAAGAAAAAAATGGCTACATGTATGTAGGTATATACACATTTATATGTATCAACATTCAGACACATTTGTAAATGCACAACAAATTCTTGCAGATTTAGTTAGGATAAAAATAATACAGTTCATACTCCACAGCTGATTATAAAGTACTCCTGTAAAGTCTAGGGCAAAAATAAGAAAACCTTATTATCTTTCATATTTGCATATGAGAAAGAAAGTATATATCATTGAAATGCTCATGAGAAAACGTTGATAATTTATAACAATATTTTCTAAAACATTGCCAGGAGTATTTCATTTACTTATTAAGGTTCAATCTTACAATATTTCCACATAAAATTTCGAAAATCAACATAGTATGCCTAAGAACTTTTAATATGCTGAAATATGTATGTGTATATGTACATTTTAAAAGTATATTGTTTTGTTGGGTGTGGTGACTCACACCTATAATCCAAGCACTTTGGGAGGCCAAGGTGGGTAGATCACCTGAGGTCAGGAGTTGAAGACCAGCCTGGCCAACATAGGAAACCTTGTCTTTGCTAAAAATACAGAAAAATAGCCAGGCGTGGTTGCACACACCTGTAATCCCAGCTACTCGGGAGGTTGAGGCAGGAGAATTGCGTGAACCTGGAAGGCATAGGTTGCAGTAAGCTGAGACTGTGCATTGCACTCCAGCCTAGGTAACAAGAGTGAAACTCTGTCTCAATAAATAAATAAATAAATGTATATTGTTCTAACAGAAGTCTCATCGCATTATATACTGTCATATGGGATTATATTTTGTTTTAAGTACTATCTACATTATTACTCATTATCCAAATCCTTATATTAAATCCTGTAATTTAAAAATAAAAAATGCATTGAAATGTATTTTCTACCAATGCAAAACTAAAAGCAAAACAAAATAACTCGTATCAAAATAAAATGAATACACACACGCATCCCCATACAACACATACACACAGACTGAAGCGATCTCTAATATTAATGTATACACTTCTTATATTCTCCTGCTATATGCCTCTATATGGATAGACACTTAAAACACTGGTCAGTTTTTTGTCACCTTACTATGTGCTTCTCTAGTACCTCACACTACATATGAAAAAACTCCTTGTATTAGTCTGTTTTCACCCTGCTGATAAAGACATTTCTGAGACTGGGTTATTTTTAAAGGAAAGAGGTTTAATCAACTCACAGTTCCACATGGCTGAGAGGCCTTGTAATTATGGTGGAAGGCAAATGAGGAACAAAGTCACATCTTATATGGCAGCAGGCAAAAGAGCATGTACAGGAGAACTATCCTTTATAAAACCATCAGATCTCCTGAGACTTACTCACTATCATGAGAACAGCATGAAAAAGACCTGCCCCACAGTTCAATTACCTCTGACCAGGTCTCTCCCATGACATGTGGGAATTATGAGAATTATAACTCAAGTTGAAATTTGGGCAGGAAACAGTCAAACCATATCATTCGTTATTCTTTATTGTAATTACTTTCTAACATTTACATTTCTTACTACTATGTAAATTATGGGAAAGCAGGATTTATGTCTTTTTTCATCAATGTTCCAGCTTCAGTACCTAACCCAGTGTACAGCACATAGTAGGAAATCAATTAGTGTTTGTTGAATGAATATATATCTGTGAGGTCTTTTCAGATGTTGCTGAGAAGTTTTTATTTCTAAATTATGTCCAGTCAAAACAGCTTAAGAATGCATTATAAATGAATTGAAGAACACAGAGTTCTTATTAGAAATCTGGGGAAAAACTTACTACACTGATGAAAATGAAATTTAGTGGTCAAAATTAGCAATTTGAAGTAAATCTCTTTAGGAATTATGGGCTTTCAAATTTAAGAGAATAAATAGACAAAACTGTTTTAGGAATTTTTGTTTATGATTTGGGAGTATTAATCAAGAAACATTCAATATCTTGGCCATGAAGGAATAGTGTTTTCCCTCATTACGTTTAGCTAGAATGTGGTCTAAATAATGGTATAAAAACATGCCATAGTAAATATTCCAATTAATGTTCCAAAAAGACATTTGGTAAATATTTTGATCTGGATAAGTTCATAAACATTTAAAAATCAAATTTTCCACATTTCAATATATCTGAATTAAAGTTTAAGTTGGACCTTTTATTTTAAATTTATTTCAAAACAAATATTTTAACATAATTTAACAGCACCATAAATTGTTTCAATGAAAACTAATGTTTTATAACACAAAGTAACTTAGAGCCACAGCATCTATATGAACAGAAAACTGTGATAAGAAGAGCTACTCATCTTGCTTTATATTTCTGCATATTTGTGACATGGTAAAAGCTCCATAAAACTGCATACCTCAACCATACCTCGGCTTCCTGTTGAAACTGCTCTCTGTAACCCTGATGTGACAGGCAGGCAGTCCAAACCCACGCCATCTTGGCCCCTGCAATTTGTAATAAGTAACCAAGGTCTGTAACTTCCACCCTACCCAGACAATGTGTAGACCAATGCTTATGTTGACTTCTGTGAACCACTTACATAACAATCAGGATGTCCAAAGTCCCCTGGCCCTGGGAATGTCCAAAGCCCCTCACCCCCACCCCTGCCCAGGAGGTGGTTTACAGGCATAAAAGGTCTTGACACCCTCCTTTTGGGGCCACAGGTTAGAGAGACACAATTCCTCCGTGACCTCCAGCAATAAGGACCCTGTAATTTGGCCTAGACTTTGTCTCAGTGGTGATTTCGTGCTCGCTCAGTTACAACATATTGTTCTTTAAGAAAACAGTGTTCAGAAATTTATATACTTTATACCATCAATAATATTCAGTTTGCAGTGCTTTTAAAAACAGATAATAAATGTAAATTGCTAACATTTTGTTATGTGGGCTGTGAAAAAACTCATTTGAAATCATTGGGGAGATACAATTCACAGAGTTTGAGACAAAAAGTGCACTTAAAATATGCAAAAATATGCATAATCAAAATATAAATTAGTTTCCAAAAATAATGACATTATCACAGGATTAATTTTTGTTAGCATTCTTCATTACATTAAACAAATTGTAGTATGTGTTTTTGGTATTATTTTGAAATACTCACTTCTTCCATAAAGAATAGAATGTACTCATTAGATGAGATGAGACTCATAATAAAAGTTAAGTTTAAAATGCCCATCAATGGTGGATTGGATAAAAACACACACCATGGAATACTATGCAGCCATAAAAAAGAACAAAATCATATCCTTTTCAGGAACATATTGGAGTTTAAGACCATTATCCTTAGCAAGTTAATGCACTAAGAGAATACCAAATACTGCTTGTTCTGACTTACAAGTAAGAGCTAAATAACAATACAGCATGGACACCAAGATGGGAACAAGAAACATTGGAACCTACTTGAGGGTAGAGGGTAGCAGGAGGGAGATAATCAGAAAAAAATAACTATTCTGTACTAGGCTTAGTACTTGAATGATGAAATAATCTGTACAACAAACCCGTGACACAAGTTTACCTATATAACAAACTTGCACGTGTACCCCTAAACCTAAATTAAAAGTTAAAAAATGTTAAGCTTATGTAGTAAGCTATCTAGTAATTTATGAGAATCAGAATGCATTGGCTATGTTAACTATAGACAATGTGTATGTAAAAAGCTAATCATTCAGAAATTATATGACTTATTTATGTGTATATCAAGTTAGTACCCTTAAACCACACCAATGATAGAGAAATACAATGTAAAAAATGAGAGAAATAGAGAGACCAAGTCATTATTATACCCAGGCTGATAATCAGCCACCTATTTGGTAAAACCAGTTTTTATCTGGTATACTTTCTGCTTGTCTTGCCTTATGGCAAGTGTGTGTCATTAGCACGGGGGCACCTTGCTTAAACCTGCACTCGTTACTCATGACCATACCATTTGTGTGGAAGGCTCATGTGGTAGAGAGATAAACAGTATGCATTAGCCTCATACAGTGCAGGACTCGAGTGCTGCCTTTCTGCTCACTTACACCTTATCCTAACTACTTTAAGCTGCCCCATCACTCTTTTCTGACCGTGTTTTAAACTGATGTGATATGAGCATTTTAATTTGACCTGTGAACCTTTCTATTTCTGTTCTGTGACATTTGGAATGGTTTGCCAGATAGGGCACTAACAGGCTACATGTCCATGAAAGTAATTCAAGATCTTCTTTAATTTTCAAACAACAAATAAGCTATAGAAATCTTCCATGCATTGCTTAGTTTAGTGCAGAAGAAAGAAATAATGTCCTATCAATTGGTCGATTATCTCTCTCTCTCTTTCTATCTCTCTACCTATAGATACGTGTGTATATGTATGTGTGTATACATATAGATATATATAGATATATACATATGTATATATGTATTTGGCTTGGTTGTTTTTCACTGTGAGGAAGAAAGATACGGGAAGTAGTGTGATTAGCAGCTCTGATTCTGATTTGCCTGTGTGGAATTCATGGCTGAGTTGTCATCGGTTTTCAGATCCTTGTGTGAATAAATATTTTCTTCAAAGCTAAAGTTTCTCATCTAAAACGTAGGGCTAATAAATGGTCCTGCTTCCACAGCAATTGTAGTTTTCACAATTACAATTGTAAAATATTTGAAAAATGCTTAGTAAAAAAGCCCTGTAAGTGAAAATATCCAATAACAGTTGCTAAGGGAGATAAAAAATTAATACTTTTTATGAATGAGGCAAATAAGTCAGATTACCATTATGGAAAAGCCTATGTGTTCTTCTAAAGAATAATTATAATAAATAAGAAATGTGACAAGTTTTTTTATGAAGTTGTCTGAATGTGGATAAAATAAGTCTGCCCTCTTCTAATACTTCAGCTGGCAAATTTGCCTAGGACAAAAGCAATTTTTCTGTATGTTATAGCTTCTATATTTAACTAGTGTTTATTATTATAAAAATGGTTGACAACAATAAATCTGGGCTTTTAGTTGTTCCCTTATCAATAGATTCAACTTGGGTTTTGATTAGTTGTCTACTATTTATCTATTGACGGGTTATATCTATTTCTAGAAAGGTCTAATTGGGTTAAATTCACATTACTTTCATTTCTTCAGGGGCACAAGGAAGAAATTTATATAATAAAGATTATAAAAATAATTAAGTATTCTATAGACAATCTATAATATTAATATAGTTTAAGGTTGTTGTATAGAAAATAGTTCAAAAGCCCATTTCAAAGATGACTTATGTGGCCAAATAAACCTCAGAAATAAAGGCAAGGTACAATTCCAAATATAGGAAAAGCATGAGAATGGAGAGGAGTTTGCTATGAAGGACCGTGGAAGTTCTGGGACTTTTATCCTACTTAGTAGCTAACAAGTTAGCTTGTTACTGTTTCATGTATACTGGCAGAGACATGAGTCTCCTGGGCCACAGACATTTTACTTCATTACTCATCGCAGAAGCAATAGCCAGAAGTTCATGTTCATGTGCTCCTTCTGTGTGCACACAGGAGCAATGCAGGGCTGTGTGATGGATGACCATAATCTACTGGGTTGTTAATGGATAGAAACACTGAGCTAGTAGAATTCACTGCTTTTATAGCAAGCAGAGATAAGACTACATTTTGTCTAGGAAAAGGGTTATGTCCTCCCTCATGTTTGCTTGCTGAGAACACATGCTAAGTATCCCAGGTAAAGAATGATCAGAGCTATGCATTCTCAGTATAGCCAGGAAGAACATGGAGGATTCATTGTGCATTACCTCTCCTAATGCCAACCAACGCTTTGAGTTTGAAGAAAACTGTGAACAGAAAAAAAAGAATTCATACTTCTCTATTTCCAGCAACACAAACAATGACTGGCTCACTAGGCTCAATAAATATCCAATGTCATAAGTGAATAATTAAGAACAAGCTGGTGGGCTTTGCACTTGGAGTGGCATAAGGGGGTTACACACGGCCAGAAACACCCTGTTCAGGAACATCACCTTAGTTGAGAAATCACTGAAGATCCTTAGTAAGGAAAGAGCATGTTCAGATTTACAATTTGGAACAATCACTTTGCCCTCAATATGATGATGGATTTAAGAAAAGCAAGACTTAGACAGGGAGACAAATTAAAAAGCTATTGCAACAGACAGATTATGTGATGATAAGGTCCTAAACTAGGAAATTATTAGGCAGGACAACATGAAAAGTGATTTTAGCAATATTTAGGGAGCAATACACAAACGCAATAATTAATGCTTAATAGAATGAGAAGATGGGTAGATGCTAAGATAATGCATAGTATCATCACTTGAGACTGGGTCAATATCTTATGTAGGAATCATAAATTCAAAAGTCATGAAGTTTTAATTATATCCATTCAAATAAATATATTTTTATAAAACAACTAATAAATTTTATACAAATACAATTTTTTAAATTTATGATACTAAAATTAAACATTTAAATGTTCTTTTATAAATGCCTTTAAATATAACAATAGCTTTTTTCCTTCTTAGAATATCAAAATTCATACTTAAAACTGAATTCTGTGTTCTACACAGATTTTTTTCCTTTCTTATGTCTTTCACTTCCTACTTAAATTATTCCTGTGATGATATAGCAAAGCAAACTGTTCAGCTATGTTATTTACCTTTTCAAAGATGAGTAGTTTACTCAAAAGATAAGTAGATCATCATGTGGCTGATGATCTTTGTTTTGATGAATTACTTTTAGATTATATTTCTCAAGCCAGAAGATTATATTTGGTTACAAAGACAAGCAAATTTTAGGAGTAGCTATAAATAACACGCTTATTAGCCCCCTTCAACAGGGAGAGTACATTATTCTTCTCTACCAAAACCTGGTGAAATTTTAGGGTTAAAAACAGCACTTAAATGAAACAAAGCTATGTATGTATGTAGAACCATGACCTGTAAACATTTGCATAATTTGGGAGATTTACTAATAGACATTCCACATAGTTTTTAATGAATGAAGAAATTAGTATTGTGATATGGTAAAAGCCCCATAAAAGAGCATACCTCAATTATACCTCAGCTTTCTGTTGAAATTGCTCTCTGTAACCCTGATATGAGAGGCCAGACCATCCTGGCCTCTGCAACTTGTAATAAGTAACGAAGGTCTGTAATTTCTACCCAGGCAATGTGTAAACTAACGCTTATCTTGACTTCTGTGAACCACTTAAGTAACAATGGGAATGTCCAAAGCCCCTCACCCTCATCTCCACCCACTAGGTGATTTACGGAATGTTCAAAGTCCACTGGCCCTCAGAATGTCTGAAGCACCCTTCTTTCGGGGCCATGGGTTGGAGAGACACGAGTCCTCCGTAGCCACCGGCAATAAAGACCCTGCAATTCAGCATACTTTTGTCTTGGTGTTGACTTTCTATGCTCACTCCAGTACAACAACAGTATGTCCTTATTTTTTTGCATATTGCTGAATTCTAATATCAGCATAGTGTTCCAAGTAAGTTTATTTAATGAAATTAACTTCCAGGTTTTCGATGGCTTAAGGAAAAAAACATGCTGATTTATTTATATAAAAACCAAGAAGTTATTTATTTTATTTATTTTCATGTTTTCCATGGCAGTCTGTGACAAACAACCCTCCACTCAAATGAAATATGTTCTTTTATTTTGCTTTTGAGCCTTCATTATAGGCTATCACAATTTCTATTAACATGACTGTAAATTCTCAGATAAATATAATTAGTAGGAAAACCTGAAATTCAATATTTCTCTCAAAGGGAAACAGTATAAATGGAAGTTTAATAATGAACCACATATCTATCATTTATTGAGTTATTTGAGAAACTGGGTGGACTAATTTTAAACTCACACAAAATAGCGTTAATGCCATATTATTTTACCATAGCGATACATGTATTTGCAGATGGTGTCTCTAAAATACCAAATGAATGTCTAAGGAAGAATGTAGCTGCCTAGATTTTCCATAGTAGAGAAGACAGTAAAGGAAATGCTGCCACTTTTATTATAAATTAAAGGAGGATCCTTTATGAGAGATCTGAGTTTCCAGGAATGTCGGGCTGACATTTATGAAATTGATTTGTCCTGACATTTAGAAGAATTCCACTGAATTATGTGTGCGTGTTCTAACATTATGTAAACCAAAATACATATGTAATGTTTTAAGCTTTCAAAAGAAGATTGCTGTTTTAAGAGACAGAGAACAAGACTTTTTATGTGCAAGCAGATTTCAGACTTGGAAAAGGAAACGATATTGGCTATAAAGTTGGATTCCAAAGCAAAATAGATCAAAATGTCAAACTATTGAAACAGGGTTAGAGGTTTTTATTGTATTAAAAATACTTTAAAGTTTTGATTTGCAGGGTAGAAGGAAGACAGTGTGCCATATTAAAAAGAAGATAAAATTATTTTAGGCTAAGCCATATAAAATTACTGATGTTCAACCACTGACTTATAAAAGAAGCAATTTCAAGTGATGTAAAATGACAGCTATTATTTATTAAGTGCTTTCAGACTTATGTATCTCAAAACATTCAATTCTCCAAAAGCCAGAGGATGCTGCTGCTGATGCCCTCATTTTACAAATGAGCAAATGAACACAAACTAAGTAACACACCCAGGGCCACACAAGACAAATGTATACCAGAACCCAAAGTGGCTTTACAACTGTGCTTTGAACGGTGATGCTGTTCTTTTTCAAAGAGGGGGTGATGGGCTGGATCTGAAATGTTTTAAGTATCATGGGGTTATAGTGTATGCTGCTCAGAAATTCTGTTCTAGCCCTTTTGTAAGAATTCAGAAGTTATCTCAGTCTAAAAGTATGATGGCAAGTCAGTAGATCATGAGTTTACTGTAAACAATACCTTAAGATAACTAATGTGGAGGCAGGTTCAATATAGGACAAGGCTGGACAAAAGACTGGCGGGGGAAAATTGATTAAATCTTTAAGACACATAGACCTTGCCTATAGCACTGTGGCAATGGGAAACGGGAACGGAAGCATAAAAACAGGAAGCATTGTAAAAGGAATGTTTACCTACAGGTGGGGTATGACAGTAAAAGAGAGAATGAAATGCAATAATTATCTTCCCATTCAGTTGACTGAAAAAATTATCAAGTTGTTAGAAAATAAAAAGGACATGTGGAAAAGAATCTTGACATTGATGTGATCAGGAAAGCAATTAAGTGCTTCATATGCTATCATACCCCAAAGCAGCTTTTATTTTGCTTTTTTGTTTTATGTGTTAGGTTTTATTTATTTATTTATTTTTATTTATTATTATTTTTTGAGACAGGGTCTAGCTCTGTTGTCCAAGCTGGAATGAAGGGGCACAGTGATAGCTCACTGCAGCCTCGACCTCCTGGGCTCATGTGATATTCTCACATCAGACTCCTTCCTGTGGCAGCTTTAAAGTTTGTTTTGAAATAAGACATGAAACAACATACTTTTGTATGTAATACATGTTTAATAAAGGATGTATTCTGGCTAGGTGCAGTGACTCATGCCTATAATCCCAGCACTTTGGAAGGTTGAGGCAGGAGGATGACCTGAGGCCAGTAGTTTGAAACCAACCTACCCAACATGGTGCGATCCTGTCTCTACTACAAATGCAAAACTTAGCTGGGCTCAGCGGCACATGCCTGTAGTCCCAGCTACTCAGGAGGGAGGAGAATTGCTTGAATCCGGGAGATGCAGGTTGCAGTGAGCTAAGATCATGCCACTGCACTCCAGCCTGGGCAACAGAGCAAGACTCTGTCTCAAAACCAAAAATTAAAAAAAAACATGTATTCCATTGATATTTTATAAAATATTGTACATTTCTTTTAGGAGTTTAATTTTGATTTATGTCAGAAATTCCTCGATATTTGGAAGAGGTAAAATTTAAATAACTATTAGCTTGCTCTCAACAGTGCTAATAACTATTATATAACATCTCTTTGCTAAAATTAATACAAACATTGTTCACTGTTATGTGCAACATTTAACAAAGTGAAGTATTATGGTCTTTTCCTTTCAGAGCATGCCTATAGTCACATAAATGTGTACACACATGTGTATGTTAACATCTGAATATTCTATATAGTTCTTTAGATTTATTCTGAAAAACCCAATTTCCTAAAAATAAGTGTATATATTTAAGCATATGCCTGAAATGATACTCAAAACTGAAGAAAACAAATACACAAAATACTTAATAGGGAACTTGTCATATACATGCATATGCTTGTTTTTCAAGGCCAGGCACATGCTTTGCACTTGTGGGTGACTGGCGAATGCTTATGAGAAAAACAAAAGAAAACAAACGAGAAACAAAACCTGGGGGAGGAAATCCAGTTGGTCAAGAGATAAGCTTGCATGGGATAGGCATTTCGTAATCATGAGCAGCTTTTCTATACTATAAGTTTTTCAGTGGAGATGTTTTTGTTTTCATGTTTTTAATTGCCTTCCATAATACCGACATACAATTCCTTGAGAGTAATGTCCTTGTAATATATTGCTGGGTACATATTCCCAAAGCCCTGTTACAGGGACCTACATATCTTTTGTTTTTGTTTTCTCTGAAAAGGGGAACATCCTCTGCTCTCTGACAGAGGGGAGAGGAATAAGTCTGGTTTGTGAGAGCCTGGAATTCATCGGATGTGACTCTTGAGTGGAAGGGTTATCCATTTCTCCACCATGACACCTGAACACCTTTGCTTTCATTTCATGTAAGGAACATCCACAGTGCCCTCCCCTAGACTTCCTGCCTTTGTGTACTGAACATATATATATAAATGGGCTATGGATATGCTTTTCAGAGGCAGAAAAGGATCCTCTCATTCCCTCTTTGTACCAAGAGTTTGGTGACCGAGCTAGTCCAACAGAGATACTCTGGAGTACAGCCCTGCTCTTTTCCATTTTGTGGGTATTGGTAGGAAAAGCATAGAAGTAAGAGAGTTAATTTTGTTTGCTTTTGTTTCAAGACACACTAATGAATTCAGCTTTAACAAATTTCCAACATTAGGGCTGTTCACTTGCCAGTGGCTAAATATTTTGAGAAGTTTACGTAATTGTATTTTGAATGGATTCCCTCCCTCCTTATATCCTAGAAGAGAAGTGGGGAAAAGCTCAGTCTTTCTACATCATGTAGAGACACCTGATCTTTAATATAAACCACTGTGTTATTCCACAGAATATTACTATTCAAAGAAAAATTGGCATGTAGGTTAGAAGATAATACGTTACGTGACTGAGGCATCTTATCCAGGGCAGGTACCAGAGCTAACTCTGACCCATGAGCCTGGTGGTGACTGGCATTTTGGTTTCACATGCCACTCTAAGTGGACACTGATTTTTGGAGATGTGAAAAATAATATATATTTTCTTATAGTCAGTTTTCATCTTTGAACAGTGTAACCTACCTTTGAGATTTTAGACATTAGTAATTTGAAGTTTCATTAAAGAGAGGAAAGAGAGATAGAATTCTGCTGTGGATGAACACTGTTTGTAGCTCCTTATTTCTTGTATGAGATAGTCTTCCGTAAATATGGCAAAATGTTAGTATTTATGAAATGCAGTAATATTTGATATTTTGGTATTGCAAAATAATGATACAAATATCTGTTAAATCGCAACCAGATTTATCAAACTTGTCTGCGTAACCTATTTTTTTATTGCCATTACTAACTTGAGTACATAACTTCCTACTGCCACTAACAGTGAAAAATATATCCCCAGAAGCTAGCAATCACGTCTAATTTAAAACACAAACACTTAGGAGTCCACCTCTCGATTATCTCTGGGTTGAAATGAGTGCCTTAGAAATGTCTATCTTCCTGAAGGATACTGGGTATCAGCAGGCCCAGCAGCTGCTCTCCCTGGCCTCCTGAGTTTGGCTGCCAGGCTTGGTCTTGAGTGTCTGACAGCCACGTGTTTGCTGTACTTAGTCCTCGAGTGCTGAGTATTTGTTTTCTCAGAACATGAGCACCCTGCTTGGGAGGGATGTTGCTTCATCCTTCTGGTTCTTCTTGCTTAGTTTGCCTTGTGTAACTCCTCCTGGTGATCTTGGAAATTATTTCCTTTGTTTCTCCATCATGCTAAAATTTGATGGGATTTCCATATATTTCTGTGTTAATCCCTTTAGACATCTTAACTACAGCTATGCTAAAATTAAGTTTCCATTAGAGTCCATTGGTAATACAGACATAAATAACCTCTAGAAAGATAATCTTCCAAGGGTATGCCCTGGGAGCAAGTAACAAGCACACTGGGAGATTCCCTGAAAACCTGATTATGGCAATCATTTTTGTGGTTTGTCTTTAACCTGAGGGCTACTTTTCAGCCCCTTTCTCTCCTGCTCCCACTGTACTTATGTTTGTCAAACCTCTTCTTTCTGCTTGCTGCATTATGCAAGCAAGTTTACTTTGGGGCAAAAGGAAGTAAACTTGCTTGCAATCTAGTTTACTTTGGGGCAAGAGGAAGACTATAAACCATCATGTATTATTACCTAATTATGTAGACTCTAAACTATAGTATATAATGATATATATATTTATCTTTGGTCATCTAAGTTAATTCTTGAGGTTTCAATCCCTGTTTTTGGAATTTCTAGAAAAGTCTTTCCTCCCTCAACAATTTTCAGCAATTGTAAATCAATTAATTCTTGCTTTTAGGATATTGTCCAAGAGTGGCTAAAATAATAATCACAAGAAAAGGGCTTTCATACACAATGAGTGGGAATTAGTAGAGCCACTATGAAAAACAGTATAAAGACTTCTGAAAAGACTAAAAATAGATCTTTCCTATAATCAAGCAATGTCACTACTGGGTATGTATCCAAAGTAGAATAAATTAGCATCTTAAAGGAATATCTGTCCTCCCATGTTTATTACTGCATTATTTAAAACAGCAAGATTATGGAATCAAATAAAGAATCTATCAGTGAATTCCATTTGACTCAGCAATCCCATTACTGGGTATATATCCAAAGGATTATAAATTGTTCTATTATAAGGACACATGCACACAAATGTTCATTGCAGCACTGTTTGCAATAGCAAAGACTTGGAACCAACCCCAATGCCCATCGACGTTAGACTGGACAGGGAAAATGTGGCACATATACACCATGGAATATTATGCAGCCATAAAAAATGATTAGTTTGTGTCCTTTGTAGGGACATGGATGAACCTGGAAACCATTATTGTCAGCAAACTGACACAAGAACAGAAAATCAAACACTGCATGTTCTCACTCATAGGCGGGTGTTGAACAATAAGAATACATGGACACAGGGAGGGGAGCATCACACACTGGGGTCTGTGGTGGGGACCTGGGGGAGGGACAGCAGGGAGGTGGGGAGCTGGGGAGGGATAACATGAGGAGAAATGCCAGATATTAGGTGATGGGGAGGAAGGCAGCAAACCACATTGCCATGTGTGTACCTATGCAATAATCTTGCATGTTCTTCACATGTACTCCAAAACCTAAAACACAATTAAAAAATATGTATTTTACGTAAAAATAAATATATATATATGTGTTTATATATATATATGTATACATATATACGTATATATGTATACATAATGGAACACTATTCATCTGTAAAAAATAATGAAATCATGTTACTTGGACAAGGATGGAACTGGAAGTCACTGTGTAAATGAAATAAGTCAGGCACAGAAAGAAAAATATTGCATGTTCTCACTGATGAGAGCTTAAAAAGTTGATCTCATGAGGGTAGAGAGTAGAATAACAGAAACCCGAGGCCAGGAAGGGTATGTGGAGGCGGAAGGTGAGAAGAGGTTGTTGAATGGGTACAAACGTGCAGCTGGAAGATACAAGTTCTAATGTTTGATGCCTGAGTGGGTGAACGGTTAACAACAAGACATTGTATATTTCAAAATAGCTAGAAGAGAGAACTTGAAATTTTCCCAACACATAGAAATGATAAATATCAAGGTGATGGGATAGTCTAAATATTCTGACTTGATCATTATGCATTCTATACATGGACAAAATATCATGTTTTAACCCCATATACAGTACAAATACTATATATCAAAAGTTTTTATAGTCATAGTTGTTATAAGTGCATACCATGCCCCTGTTGTTGTTAAAGGATTTTGTTTGCCTTAATAATCACCAGAATAATCTTATGCAGTCCATGATATTATAATAATCCATATTGTACAGATGAGAAACCTGAGGTGGAAGAAAGGAAAATGTGTAGAAAAGGTTTGAACTAAGTAATCTTGGTCCATGTCAATTGTTCTCAGGACTATAATGACATTGCTTCTTACACAAACTCTACTTAGAAATTAAAGATTGTTCGAATTCATATTTCTAAATGGTCATCTTACTGTAAAGTCACATATTCTGGAGCAAAACTTCAAAGATGGGTGCAGTTTTTAAAACATAATTGAGAAAATATTACCTTGTTCAAACATGGCTGAATATTTTCTGCAGCATTGGCTTTTGCCAGAAAATTCACTCATAATTGAATTGCATTCTGATTTGATCTTGTGCTTTTTGTAAACACAATAGACAAGGAAATGGGCACTGTTCATTCAGAATTGGGAGGTATTTTTGTCTACTCCAGGCCTTATACATTCGAACTCAATTTTTTATTGTTTGTGTGCTTTTGTGATGTGATTCTCTATTTAGAGAGAACTCTTTATAGAGTTCAGGCTGAGATTAGTAAAATAAGAAAAAAAAAGATGACTGACAAGATTTAGAAGTTATGTTCAAAGTATGGTATATTACTCCATTCTTACACTGCTCTGAAGAAATACCTGAGACTGGGTAATTTATAAGGAAATTCGGTTTAATGGACTTACAGTTCCTCATGGCTTGGGAGGCCTCAGGAAACTTGCAATCATAACAGTAAGTTATCATAACCTATTTACAGGGCAGTAGGAGAGAGAACGAGTGCCAGCAGGAGACATGCCAGACACTTATAAAATCATCAGCTCTCATGAGAACAGCGTGGGGGAAAGCCTCACCATGATTCAATAACCTCCCACCAGGTCTCTCCCACAACATATAAGGATAATGGGGATTACAATTTAAGATGAGATTTAGATGGGGACACAGCCAAGCCATTAATATGGGATTTGAACTTTGAAGGCCAGAATCAACTTGAATTATGAGGAATGCCATCTATTTGTTCTACTCAGATGTCCAATTTGATTATATTTTTTGGGACAGAAGTTCTCTCTCTTTTGGAAAGTGAGGCTAGGGGAATAAATGCTACTAGGAATACTGCTGTTGTCTTATTACATAATAAAGGTCAGCCAGAGACATGT
Source organism: Saguinus imperator (assembly GCA_004024885.1). NCBI lineage: Eukaryota > Metazoa > Chordata > Mammalia > Primates > Cebidae > Saguinus > Saguinus imperator. Next base: position 67,711 of record PVHO010009595.1, read on the forward strand.
CGATAGGTACAGGAGAAAATATAAGTGACTTACAGAAACAAGGCAAAATTCTGATGGCATCATGAACCTCTGGAACAAATACCATACTTTTTTATCTAAACATTTTGGATACATGAAAGCTAGTACCTTGTACTATTTAATCCAGTTTAAGTTGTGTTTTCTCTTATCTCTCCATAGAAATATTCTGATGAGGCTGACACAAAAAACTTCAAGTTTATGAGCAGTAGCAGTATCTGACAGACCGAGTAGATACTGACAAACCAATCAAAAAAGAAACAGAGACAAATGTATGCAAGTGAGTATAAACAAAATGGCCAGCACCGTCTCCATGGTTCCATCCCAGCGGTGCACATAAAATGTATTTGCAAATACATGGCAGTTGTATGTGAATGAGGAAGTATATGTGAATTGCCAGAATGTGTCTTAATGTATGTGTGTGCAAAATAATCAACCATGGAACATAAATCAATGATTAGTGTTCTTGGAAATAGTAAGGTTTTATTCATTGAGAATTTGTACCAAATGCTCTTATCTGTTATTATGTTTTTATCTTTAAAGGTGATTATCAAGGATGTGAATGTGCTAGAGTGTAATACTGGAAATGGAATAGAAGATTGAAACAAATGAGAAAGACATGGTGGAAACTCAGTCATTTACAGAGATGTTTATCAGGATAATGCTAATAAGAAATTTCAGAAATTCTTGCATTTTAAAGTGCTTTTGAGACATCTATATTCCAAATTTTGATAGTACTAAGTTTCTCTCATCCCAGGTAAGATAAGACAAATTTCATCAACATCAGGATGATTGCTGAAAGGCAACGGTTGAGATGGCAATGAACAGTGAGAAGACAGAGACAATGCTAGAAATAAGACCTTGGGAAACAGTTATGTTACTATGTATCAGAACCAAGAAAAACTTGTTAAGACAATGAATAAGGGAGAACAAAAAGAGAAAAGTTAATAAAACTCACAGACAGCAACAATCAAATAATGAATTCTAAAAAAAAAACCTCTAAGTAAGGTGAGAATAGGAAGGAAGACACTGGATTTGTTAATTAATGGGACATTGGTGATGATTTGAGAGGAGTTCAGCAAAGTGGATAATGAAGACTTCAATTCTACACACATAAATGATGTGAGAGAATAGACCAAACGTCGGAGCAGAGGCATTGAGGGCAACTCTGCTTTCTAAAAGTGTATGAATGACAGGATGATACGAGCCAGCCTTGACAGTGTAGATGGTGACGCTAGGTTTCAAATTAAGTTCTATTCTGTGGTGATGCTTATAGATATAAAAGGAGTAATCAGTGAAGAGAAGACCGAAAATAAAATGAAGCAGCGATGATCATTATATCCTAGAAAAGGGAAGAGATTACAGTAGGAATTCAGGGGAAACACTAACAGCTGCTAATAAGAACAACAGCACGATCAACACCAGGAACAACATTTGCAAACAAACAACAACTGCAGACGTTTAGTCTTTCTTTTCCTTCTAGAACACTAAATATTGGTAGTGATACAGAAAATATTTTGTTCCAGGATATTGCATGAGTTCAAACTTCTGATTTTAGAGAAAGGTGAAATTTAGTTTAAAAAGTCAATGACATTATCAAAGTATATTTAAAATTTTTATGTTAAATAACACTTATCTGAAATATATATGAAGTAATAAATCATATTACTAATTGGTATACTTTATAGAAATAGTTTAACAGACTCTTACAACTAAATGAAATATTGTTAAGGATTTATTGTTGTGCTGACCAACGTATCAAATTATGGATATTGTCGTGTTTTTGCAATGTGAGTGAACAAAATATAAATATACTGATCATAATTTATTTTCTCTATGAACCTCTAAGGTTTGTAATAATTTGAGTTATACTTTAATTCCATTTCAGTTTTGCATTACTGTAAATTCCAATACAGTCATCACAGCTGTCTGAAAGACAATAAAATGCAGAGTGTGATGTATTTGACAAACTAAAGCTTAAAGTAATAATTTAAAATGCCAATTGTTACCTTAATTAAGGTGACAAACGATGTGCTGACCAGGAGATTTACTATTTTATTATGGTCTTTAAATTTGTAAACTGTAATTATAGTTTCACATCTGCTAATAAAGAGGTAAGAATGCAGTGGTTTCAGTCATACTTGCAGAAGTATTAAATCACTGCCCTTGAAAAGTCTAGCTTTCTGGTTTCTAATATGTTTCTGTATTGATCGTTCTGAAGGGGAGGCAGTGTTCCTATTTTCTAATCATGCCTAAAAATCTATAAACATTTTAAAATCTTCTAAATTAGGCACTTAGGGTTTCCTTGTCATTTTCATTTTCAGTGACTAATGAATATCAAGAATAAGGAAATTATTTCCAGGTGATTACTGAAAGTAAACTGTTTTATTAGACCATGACTTATATAATACAGGAACATAATGTGCAGTACATGATTTCCATTGTTATTTCAGATTGGGAAGTTCTTTATCAGAAAATCAATAAAATCTTGCAGCCTTGCAATGCTATTTGAATCTCAGTTCTCTGCAGCTAAATAAATTATGTATTAGAATCACACAATTATGTCTCAGATAATGTTTACAGCTAACAAATTATTTACACAGTTTTAAATAAATACATATTGAATAAGAATTAATGATTACAGTATACTCCAGAACTTTACTGTTCTTCTGATCACTAAATTGTCTCTGTATGAAGCTCTTAGTGGAGAATATGAGTCACAGCCACCTTACATTTTACTTTTCCCTAATCCTAGCTATGGACAGACAATTATTGTCACAAGTTTTATTTTCACTACAAAAAGCAATGCATCATCAGAGACTCTAATCTTAATATAACTTTTTACTTGATCATATCCCATTTGAGGCATGAAGTTTCTGTTATTTAGAGGATGTGCATCTTTGCTCAGTTCTTCCATCATGGCTGCCACATAGATCATAAACAAGGCTTATCATTCCAGCAAACGTAGGTTCTTAAGGGTTTTTACTACTTACTTAATGGCAATAGGAACATGTTCTACTTTCCTCACTCTCATTAAATGATCAGTAAATATCTCAATAAACATTCTGAAATTATGGCCTTGTTGCTGGAAAAGGAGAGAGATAATATGAAATGGATAATGTCAGAATTAAAGTTCACCTGGCAACGTTTTATAGACTTCAGTTTTAAGAACTGGTAGATCAAAATAAATAAAAAATGGAATTAGCCTAATACAATATTATTTGATTCAGTGACTATATGGTTCAATATGGCTATAGTGTATAATGTAGCAGTAGGTCCCAACATTTTTAAATACAATTTTAACATGAATGTATTATTCAGTATGTAAGTATGTATCATCTCCTATGATTCTAGAAGATCAAAGACTGGTAAGTATGGCTGTTATTATTTTTTGTAATGTCATTAATTCTAAAATTTAGTATATATATATATATATATGGCACTCATTTACTCAAGTTTAAGAAGATTCCTTTCCATGGCCAAATGTGATCCCTCACTTAGATATTAGAAGGTTCCATAAGCTGAGCTAAAGCTTCAGAGATTTAGCATTTGGGGTATAGCTAAAATGGAAAACAACAAAACGCAAGAGCTGTTGCAGGAAATCAGCTGCCAAGAGCCTATGACAGTCATTCAGTTGAGGCCAATCAATAGTTTCAACAATGGTAATGGCATCAGGACAGAAAGAAGTGAGAAGCCTTTATAAATATTTATGTGATAAATTTGGCATTCACTGTAACGTAATGACTTTTTCACCACTGCCTCAAGAACAATGTTGGCTAACACATATTTATTGACTGAATCAATGAATCAATAAATAGGTAATTAAGTGACTGAATGGATGTGAATGACAGGGGAATGAAAAAATTGAGAAAAAAATATTCTAATTTCTGGCTCAAATAACTATATATAGTTAGAACCACTTACTGAAACAGGAACATTAGGCATTTGCAGAAAAGTGAGGTGGTGATGGCTAAAAGTGTGACTATTTTCTTATTTGATTTTCCAAACTTTTGGCTAATGGTATTTCCCAATTTCAAATATTTTACCATTTTCTTTATTTACTTTTTAATGCTTTGTTATTACTATTCTATTTTCTTACTTTTTATGTTATTTATTTATTTCTGAGATGGAGTCTAACTTTGTCACCAGGCTGGAGTGTAGTGGTATAATCTCTGGTCACTGCAACCTCTGTCTCCCAAGTTCAAGTGATTCTCCTGCCTTAGCCTCCTGAATAGCTGGGATTACAGGTGCCTGCCACCACATCCAGCTAACTTTTTTATTTTTCAGTAGAGATAGGGTTTCACCATATTGGTCAGTCTGGTCTTGAACTCCTGACCTCAAGTGATCCACCTGCCTCAGGCTCTCAAAGTGTTAGGACTATAAACACGAGCCACCGTACCCGGCCTACTTTCTTTCTAATTGCCAATACATTTAAAGTACATTTTTCCAGTTGCCATATAAGGATGCCACACTGGCATGTGGTGGCATCTCTGCCTCATCTTTTATTGTCTTTTTCTCTTTTAGAATGGTTTCCTTAAAGATATCACAATGGGCCAGGTATGGTGGCCCTAAAGCCTGTAATCCCAGCACTTTGGGAGGCCGAGGCAGGCAGATCACGAGGTCAAGAGATTGAGACCATCCTGACCAACATGGTGAAACCTCGTCTCTACTAAAAATACAAAAATTAGCTGGGCATGGTGGCATGTGCCTGTAGTTCCAGCTACTCGGGAGGCTGAGGCAGGAGAATTGCTTGAACCCGGGAGGTGGAGGTTGCAGTGAGCCCAGATTGTGCCACTGCAGTCCAGCCTGGCACCTGGCTACAAAGTGAGACTTTGTCTCAAAAAAAAAAAAAAAAATATCACAATGTTTCTTTCTCATCATTAAATATGCTCCTGCATCCTCTTGGAATACCACAGATCCCATACAATCTAGTAAGTATCTATATATTTTCAAGATCTCTCTAAAGTTTTCCCCAAAAGCTTTTTCTACATTTCCCAATAATCATTGTTAAATTTTCTTCTTTGTATTTTCTAACAACCTTCATGAATATATTTTAGAGCACATGTAAAACCGTGATTTCATAGGATAATTGTTTTTCAAACTTACACTGCCTAAATATGTCCAAGTTAGATGAGTTATATAATTCAGAAACTGTTAAATTTACTATGCCATTTATAGCAAAACCACTGATGAAACAGTTGTATTAAGCAGGGCACATAGAAAAATAGAGTAAAACTGGTAACTAGATACGTATCAGGTTAATAACACATATTAGTGAAAGGGCTAAATATAAATTCGTTAATCAAGATGCATTAAAACTTGTGCTAGATTACTGGGCAAGAAATTCAGAAATGTTAGTTATCAGTTGACCTAAAAAGACATTATTTCCACAGACTACCTATGTCCTTGGCTGAAGTCAGCTCAGCACTACCATTTACTACCATTTTCTAACTTCTCTGCAACACAGTATGTAGCAGTAATGGTGGTAACGGGAAGGCAGCAGGTAGCAGACAGCAATCACGATCACCACCAAAGCAAAAGGGAAAGGCATTAAACAGAATAAACGTAGAGGGATGAGAAAGATTTTAAGGGACTTTGCGCAAGACCCAGTCTGAATTGCACATAGTGGACAATCAAAAAAAAAAATCACAAATCATTGGCAGTACTGCTCCAGAATGTTTTGTTGGGTAAACTCATTCACTCTGTTCATATTTTTGTGTGTATTGTCATTCAAAAGACATTCAAGACATTCAGTATGTTTAAAAACCTAAAGCAGAAAGCATTTTATCTAAAAGAAAACATTTAATTAAAGAGAAAAATAGAAAACTTTTATTTTTGCCTCTGCCTTTCCTCATTCCCTGGATGTTGCCACTATTGGATACACTGTGCTGAAATAAAGTTTCATCACCAGAAACTTCCGCTTTCTTCAACCTTTTCACTCAAAGTGCCCTACAAGTTTGCTGTAATGGATGTCCTGATGTTCCTCGAGGAGAGTTCTTGCTTTGCCTGCAGTGTTCCCAAGTGGTAGAGGATTTGGGGCCTGTTTTATTTTATTTCATTATTTTTCTATAATTCTCTTATCACTAAGCCTGGAAGTAGGCTGGGGTTTTTTGCTCCCTGCTCTTCATTGCTCCTTCCAATCTATTCTCCAGTCAACACAGAAATGTGAATCCCTTGTTATTAGACGGTATCACTCAGGGTCCCTCATTACTGCAGCGTCTACTGACCTCCAGATCTCTCCTTAATTCGCTGCATCTTTAGCTCCTACCTCCTATCACTTTTGCTGTGAGAATTTTGATGGTTTCAATTCTCAGAGGGAGCAACCATCCTAACCACATTTTGGCTTCTCAGTTTCCTGAAGTGCTGTGAAGTCATCTTGCCTCCTCCTCCAAACACTCAGTCTGATAGTCATGACCTAGACCCTGCTATTACCTTTAACAGCCACTCCTCCATCATCTCCATTTCACGCAGCACACTCTGGCAGCTCGACTCCCTGACTTCTTGCTTGTAGTTCACTGCCTCAGGCAACCCCACTCTGAAGAGCTCTCATGACACTGGGAAGTGCAGATATTGATCCCACAGTATTTTCTCTTTCCCTCAACAACCCTATATTTTTTCTCTTCCAACAAAACCAAGAATACATTTCACAGTAAGGTGTTTTAATGACTCCCATATACACTCTCAGCTACACCACTCTTTTTCAATTTTCTCACCAACTTGACAAAGCCGTAACTCTACAATGCACTTTTTCCTAACCAAGTCTTGAAGCTGAGCAGTGACATGACTGACGAAAAACACAACCACGCTACCTGATCTCATTTTAAAACCTCTTTAACCTTTAAGGTAATTCATTTCTTGATTCCCTTCTCTTTCCTATTCCCCAAATGACTATTCCGTAACTTTTCTGTTCTTTGAAATGTGCAACCTCTCCTCCCCATACTCACTTTTAGTTAATGATCTTGTTTCCAAATTTGCTGCGAAATAAAGCGCAGTCACCTGCCCTCACAGCTATACATCACCTTCACTTCTGTTAGTATATTAAAGGCGAACTCTTTCACTTGTGCAGAGTGAAAAGCCTCCTCCTCATCAGGGTCTCGGTCTCTACACAACAGCACTGTGGAAAAAAAAGTCTCTCCTCCTTTTGACAAGAATCAGCTTTTTGCTAGGCTCCACGTGCCAGCCAGCAATAACAATGAGCTAGATTACAGCTCTCACTTGCCCCTGGACTTAGCACCTCTATGCACAGAGCGACTCTAAGTGGGTGACCTGCGGCTTTCCTACTCAAGAACATCTCCCTGGCAATGTATGACTCTATCTCCAACATCACAAATTTCTTCTGTCTACAAGATCGTTCCTATCATACTCTTATATCAGAAATATAATCTCACTTGATGCCCCTCTTCCTTCCAGCTTTCTCACCATTCCTGTTTTCCCAATTGCTGCTGACAGGATTGTAAATGTTCCTGATTTTCTGTGTGCAATTCTGTGCTTCTCTGTCTCTCGTAAACCTACTTTAAGGGGGTATTCTTTTCTTGTGCTCTGTTGGATCTGTTTGTGTAAGGTCATCTCTGTGTACCACTGCTAAGTGCAAGGCCAGTTCTCAGAATGTATGTATCTTTGACACCGTTGATCATTTCCTTTTTTTGTAAACTCAGCTTCATAAATACTACTTTCTCTGTTTGCTCCATTCTCTCCTCATCATTCTCACTATATCACAAGGCACCATCATAACCTCATCTGAGTTAGTGCAGTAGCTTTCTACACTGGCCTATTTTCATCCACACCGTCCACTTCAAGAGTATTTATCATAAATCATGGTTTTAATATTAAAATCAGATTAGGTGACTGCTCTGCTCACATTCCTCACTGGTTTACGATTCACTGAGTAAAAGGCAAAGTACTTACATTCTTCACAAAGCATTGATAGCTTCATTGTCTGTCAGACCAAGTTTTCCTTCCATGAAACTTGCTAACTCAATTCACGTATCTCAGGCAATACTACTGGCTCTCTCTGTAACTTGGTTTCTCTGCTCCAGAATATTCCCCAGATTTAATCCCTCCTCTCCTTCAAGTCTTCACTCAAACATCACCTTCAGTGGGGCCTCTCCTGACCAATGTGTTTAGAGCTACACCCCTCTCCCAGGACTTACACCCAGCTTCCCTGTTTTCTTTATCTTCTCAGCACTTACCACCTTCCCGCATGCTGCATTGAATGTATCAGCTCTCTCCACTTCTAGAATGTAAGTTCAGGAAGGTTTGGGAGATTTATCTGTGCTGTTCGTTGCTGTCTCTTTTCAGGTCCTTAGAATAGTGCTAAGCACGTACAAATTCATTGAATTGAATTAAATTGAAGTCCAGGTATCAGATGTTATTCTAGCCACTGTGAATGTCATGTGAACTTTAATATGTGCATACTTTCCAATGAATTCTAATTTATGGAATAGTTTTTTTCCCTGTAATCTTAAATAAAGAAAAGTTGACATGTGTTATCTTCTATGATACCTTAATAATAATGACAATAACTAGCACAAGTGTCTCATGTTAAATTTCATGGAAGTGAGGTGCAAGGGGTCTGGGCTTATGAGGTTTTCTAATAATAGTGGATTATGAATGATTAGAAATATGTTTTTAAATTATTTGTATTCCATATATAGTTCATTCTTTTCCCAATGAGGTATCACCTTCATTTTTATAAACTTTCATAATTATTTAAATAAAGGAGATTACTGTTAAGTATGGACTTTGGGTCAATGTAGCTTCATAGACTGTAGCAAATGTACCACCATGTGCTGAGGTCCGTAGTGGGGAAGTTTGAATGTGTGAAACAAAGGGTATGTAGAAACTCCCTACACTTTCCATTCAATTTTGCTGTGAACCTAAATCCACCCTAAAAAATAGTTTTTTACTCACTACAGTGAAAAAATTTAAGTTGATACAATTATGAATTCGATTTGCCAATGATTATGTTTGGCAGTTATATGCCACACCTGACTTGGAATCACCAGAACTGAAAGAAAGCGAGTGAGTGCTATGTTTGACTTAATGATGATGCCTGAGTTACTTGTTATTACAATATATTAATGTACTATATTATTCTGTACCATTTTATTCTATGAAATAGACGTCATCACAATATCAGATCTTTGATACAGAAAAATACATGCATCCCTCATAAACAAGTTTTGTGCTTTGCTTTTCACTTTTGATTATTTACACCATTCTTTAGATGTACTTTTATTTTAACTGAGATACATACTATTTTAAAAATAGTAATGGCATTGGTTAAATAGTTGATATATTATTAGCATCATAAGCAGTCCATTAGTTTATTAAACCCATACAATAATCCATGCCATAGTTATGAGTAGACATTAATATTCCAGTTTTACAGTAAAGAATATAAACATGAATGTACTAAGTAGTTTTCTTAAGGGTCTAAAAATGATGAGTTTTAAAGATGAGATTCAAAAATAGCACTATCTAGTGTCAAAAGCTGTTTCTGCTGTTAATGTTTTGTTCTATTTAATGGAAATTATTGAAGATATTTGTTAAAAAACATTTAAAAGTGCCCAAAATAAAAGTTACTCATGTTCAGTAACTCAAACTGTTAACATTTCAATTTATGCCTTTCCAAATTTATGTTTGATTGCATAGAACTTATAATATTTTGATAATATTTAACGTATTATTTTGTGACAGGACTTCTTTTCAATTTATATCTTTCCAAATTTATGTTTCACTGCACATAATTTACAATATTTTGATAATATTTAATATCTTAATTTGTGACAGGACTTTTATACTTAAGTGGGTATTTTCAGTTTTTTTAACTGATTAGATATTTTTCACATATATTTTATAACGTTACATTGGAGGGATGTGCTTTGGCTTCATTAATTTCCTGCCTTTGACATTGGAATTTTTTTTGCTATTTTACATTATAAACAATATGTAAATTCATTTTTCTTTTACTTAAAATATTGTTCATTTCACTTGAATTTCTTACATTTTTGGGATAAATATTTCTTATTACAATTATTTTTTCAGTTTATACATGCTTTTGTGGATTTCTACACAGATTCCCAAAGTGTCTCCTGTGATGTGTCAATTAACAGTTTCAACAATAAAGTTTGATTTCTTGTTTTTTATGTTTTTGCCAAATCTAGGTATTATTATTTGTTATTCTTGGGGTTGTGATTATTAATTCTTTATTATTTTGATAATGGCATCTTACCATCAAATAAACTTAGTTTTCAAAATCAATAGTGTGAGAGGACATTGTCCATGAGATTATTTACCATCTATGTTCTTTGCAATTTTAGATATACTATTTTTTTTCTCTTATCTGTCTCAAACCTTGCCTTATACATTTGTAAATGTTGTTTACCAGTAAAAATTTCAGCGTTTTGCTTGCCACATAATTGGAAATCTCCCCTTAAATATAAAAACAAGATTGAATAATTATATTTTATCCTAGTCTTAGAATTTTTAATTTATTTAATCTAACTGAAATACAATTACCTTTGAAATGTTAGACCAGAAACTCTTTATTTCCAAGTAGGTTTAAGACATTCATCCACCTCCAATCATTAATAATCTTTACTCATCATTGGAGACTTCCACTAGGTGTTTCAACTACTTCCTCTAAGCTGTCACTGTCTCTAGCTTACCAAATTCTCAGAAATTTCCTTCTTCTCACCTGGCCGAGAGAAACATACAGAGGACCCTGCTCCTGGACTGTGCTGGCCAGTTAGTTCTCAGTCTTGGAATTTAAGAATCAGTTCTTAGAGACAATAGTCAAAATTTGGACAGAAAAATCATAGGACTGGAGATACCATTTTATACATGAAAAAGTTGACCTGCAGAGAAAAATAAAGACGTTAAATAAATGTCTAAAAAGAAGTACTGATTGATCTTAATTCTCAAGATGAGAAAGCGAGTCACAGAAAGAAGCTGCTATTGATACTCCTGGTGGATTTTGAGGCCACTTGCCATTTACTGGGGGTCAGTGTTTGACCTTTGCTGCTACAAGTATCCTTTTTATCAGGCTAATAAATTCTGCCTTTTTATTTCAGCTAATAATGTGAATTCATTCCTTATAACCAAATAACCTTTAAGACTCAAACATTTATACAGTGGTATGTTTCTTGGCTTTTTCTTTTCATTAATTATGCTGTCTGCTTATTTTTACAGCAGAAACATGTTAGTTTAAATAGCATAACTTCCAAGTATATTTGAATAGCTAGGAGAAGCCACTATCATAATTTTTTCTTGTATTTGATTATATACTACTGTATTTATTTATTTCCAGAAAAAACTGGAGTATCAATTCATCTTGTTATAACAAAACAAAATTCATTAAAATTCTGATTATATTTAAATTCAATGTTTAAAATAATTCAGTGTGAGTGTACATTTTTCTAATATGAAATTTTTATATAAGATAATAAAATGTGTCTCCATTATTTTCATTTTTTATTGTGTAAGAATTAGTGGAGGATTCATCAAATTTCAATAAACATTTGCTGATTTTTTTTAATGTTTCAGGCATTGACCAGGACAGTGACAACATGAAAAAAATTACTCAATAAGATGACCCTGGAGAGGAGGATACGGACATAATTATAGCCTTCTTAGATGAAGTGTTTTGGTGCTTATAAGAACAATAAAAGCCATTGATAGGCATTAAGTAGAGATGTAAATGATCAAATTTATATCAGATATATTCCTGAATACTTATGTTTCTGGCTTTGTTTTTTGCTATTATAATTTCAACTGATTAGTTTTGACATATAGAAAAGCTATTGATTTTGAAGGGTATGTATGTCTGTGTATTTGCAGTAATCATAGGTTCTAAAAGTTTTTAAATATTTTTATTTGAATAGTCTAGGTAAATAATATTGTCAATTTATATGATAATTATATTATCCACTTCTGTAACAATCCTCATTGCTTTTTATTTTCCCTAAGATTGCATCTAGTTTTCCTCTGTTCTAGTGCACAGGTCTCTTTCTTGCTGATTACATTAGAGAGTGTTCAGTCAAGGGAAAATAACATGCTTTGGTATTTCAAAGAGAAAGAAAGTTAATACAGAATATTAGAGGCTTGTGTAAAAACTGGAAGGTTTGGATTACTGAAGACCAGGTATACCACTTAGAAGATATTTAGATGTGTTTGTAGTCATTCAAGTTGCCACAATCGGTTCAGAAGTTGGCAAAACTAGACCAGATGTTGCTCAGGAGAACACCATAAGATGTTCCAACTACTGATCTCAACTACTCTCTGGTGACAGAATTCCCAATTGCCATTTGGGAAGAATTCTCAACTTGCTTTCAATCCATGCCATTTAAATAAATTTTAAAAATTCTCAAATTCCAGTTGTACAAGTGAGAATATTACCCATTACAGACCTCAAAGCTGCGTTCTACCAACCACAGTGACTGGTTGAGCTTGCAGCATAGTACAGCCAAGCCGATGTCTTTCTAATCTACAGTTTTGCTGAGATGAGGTATTTTCACTGAAGTTATTCATTTAACAGAAGGTAGTCTGTATACTGATACTAGCCATCACAGTCACTACATAAAAAAAAAAAACTGCCTGAAAATAATGCCAACATAAAGAAAAAATTGAAAAATTAGATGAGTCAGGTCTTGCAGCCTTTTTTTGAATAATTGATTCTAGTGATTTCTAGAACCAAAGTTAGAGCTTAGTTTCTTAGATTATCTAGTTTTGCTCAAGCCAATGGAGTTGAATTTTTTCACTTCCAGTGACAGAATTCTAATTCAATAATTATACCTGTTTCATGCATTTTATATTATTTTTAGACATGGCAATCCTTAGTTCAATTAGGTTTTCTACATCTGTTTTACACATTTAGAATATTTTGTATTGCCTCTTTGAAGTTTCATGCATTAAAATAATAATATAAGAAATTATAAAGTTCTCCAACTATTACTCTATCTTAAATGCTTCTATTTTTGAGAGTGTTTCTTTTGTAATTTAAAATAATTTTACTATAGTACTGTCTAAACCAGGTGTCTATTTGCAGAACAGATTTTTCAGCAATTATAATGTATATTACAAGGCAACCATTTTATTCAGATCTTCTTCTTTTTTTTTTTTCTATTGAATCTGGTTTTAAATTCACTTTGTTCTGTAATGTTATAACAGAGATTTTTCAAATAAATCAGGTTACCAACCAATCTTTTAACTTGCCTTGTGTTTGTGTCTGCTGTGCTTTTAATGCCATTGAGATTACAGGGTTTTAGGGATGCTGTAAGTGTTTTTCTCCTACGGTGTTCTGTGGATTGCTTTATAGAGGGAGGGCAAGTGCAGTTAGTATCTCCAAGCAAGAGTATTCCATGGGATTGGTAAGGGGAAAGTGATAACTCCTTTCTACTTAACTATATTTCTACTACAGAAGATAGATAGATAGGTAGATAGATAGATAGGTAGATAGATAGATAGATAGATAGATAGAGATACACACACACACGTGCGCGCGCGCGCACACACACACACACACACACACACACACACACACACGAGAGACAGAGCAAGATGGCCAAATAGAAGCCTGTAGTGGATATCCCCCACTCTCAAGGACACCAAACAACTATTCACACAAGAAAGCACATTCATAGAACCAAAAATCAGGTAGGCAATCACAGAACCTGGTTTTAACATCATATCAAAAAAAGGAGGAACTGAAAAAGGTAGGAAAGACAGTCTTGAATTCCTCCATCATTCCCTGGCAGTGGCCGGAGTGTGGACAGAGAAGCTGTGTGCTTGTAGGAGAAAGAGCACAGTGATTGTGAGACTTTGCCTTGTAACTTGGTGCTGCCCTGTCACAGCAAAAGGCAGCATGGGGAAGAATTCAGATATAGCCCATGGAGGAAGCATTTAGGCTTGTCCTAGACAGAGGAGAATCACCCACTCCAGCAATGGGAGCTTAAGTTCCCACTGGCCCCACCACCATGGACTAAAGCGATCTGGAATGCAAAATAACTTGGCAGTCAGTCTAGGACAGGACAGAAGGACTTCAGTTGCTCAGAAAGTTCTGGTGCTGAGCTGGGACTTGCACCAATGGACTTGGGGTACATACAACCAAATGAGATATCAGCTCTGGCAAAAGACGGAGTACTTCATCATCACCCCAGCAATCTCAGGCAGCACAGCCCACAGCTCCAGGAGAAACCCTTTATTTCTGCTAGAGGAGAGGGGAAGACAGAGTAAGAAGAATTCTGTCTTGCAACCTGGATATCAGCTCAATTGCAGTAGAGTCAGTAAACAGACAGAGTCCTGAGGCCGCTATTCTAGGCCTTCAATCCCAGTTAATTTTTCTAGACACACCCTGGGCCAGAAGGGAACATGCTGCCTAGAAGGAAAGGACTCCACCCTAGAAGGATTCATCACCTGCTCAATAAAGAGCCCTTGGGACACAAATAAATATTGGTGGTACCTAGGCAGTTCTCACTGCAGGACTTGGGTGAGACCCAGGGATGTGCTGGCATCAGGTGTGACCCAGCACATTCCCAGCTGCTAGAACAATGAGGAGAGTCTCTTGCTTGAGGTAAGGAGAGGAAAGAGTAAAGGAGACACTGTGTTGTAGCTTGGGTAGAGCACAAAGTTGGCTCCTTGGACCCCCAATTCAAGGCCTTGGTTGTAGAATGACATTTATAGACCCCTCATGGGCTCCAGGAAAGTCTGCTGCCCTGAAGGCAGAGATCTAGACCTGACAGCATTCACCACAAGCTGAATAAAGAGCACTTCGTCCTTGTGTGAACATCAAAGGTAGCCATGCAGTAACTACTGTGGCCTGGGGCAATGATAGTCATGGGGATAAAATCCTCCACCGGAAAGGAGAAGAGTGGGAAGGACTTTATTTTACTTGAGTGCCAGCTCAGAAGCAACAGGATAGAGCACCATGCCAATTTTTAAGTTTCTGACTCTCGGCTCTTGGAAGGCATTCTAGAACCAGCCCTTGGTCAGAAGGGAGCTCATCACCCTGATGGGTAGCATATAAGCCTGGCTGGATTCACCACATACTGACTGAAGAGCCCTTGAGCTTTGAGTGAACAACAGCAATAGCCAGAAAGTCATCACTGTGGATCTTGGGTAAGATTCAATGCTATGCTGGCTTTGGGTCTGACCCAGCACAGTCCCAATGACGATGCCCACAGGGGTAATTGTCTTACCACACACTCATCCTCAGGTGGCTCAGCTCAAAAACAAATTCTGTTTGGGGGAAAGTTTGGGAAGAAAATTAGAATCTCTGCTGGGTAATCCAGGTGACTCTTCTGGATCTTATCCAAGACCACTGTAGTAATATCTCTACACACTTGCAAGAGTCACAGCAGTACTGGATTTGGGGTGCTCCCCAAAGCATATATGGATGCACTGACCAAAAACTTAGATCAACAACACTCAATTCTCATTGAATACTTGGTAAACCTTCCCAAGAATGATAGATACAAACAAACCCAGGTTGCAAAGCCTAAAACAAATACATAACTATTCAATGTCCTAATATTGATGAACTCCCATGTGCATCAAGAACATACAGGAAAATATGTACTTACCAAATGAAGTAACTAAGGTACCAGTGACAAATTCCAGGGTGACAGAGATATATGACCTTTCTTTTATTTTTTTTTTTTTAATTTTTATTGCATTATAGGTTTTGGGGTACATGTGCAGAACGTGCAAGATAGTTGCATAGGTACACACATGGCAGTGTGTTTTGCTGCCTTCCTCCCCTTCACCCACACTTGGCATTCATCCCCAGGCTACCCCTCCCCAGCCCCCCCGCTGTCCCTCCCCCATTCCCCTGAATAGACCCCAGTGTCTAGTAGACCGCCTCTCTGTGTCCATGTGTTCTCAT